>JALJEE010002461.1:0-61741 GCA_023231475.1 Seison nebaliae | reverse complement strand
CGTGTCTTACTTCCGCCAAACTACGTTTCCGACTCTCGTCAATTACTTTCCATTGCTAGTCAAGATACTCCGTCTTGACTTCATTTATTATCTTTTTATTTTATAATTGAATTAAATAAATCCTGAGCCCAACCACTTCATAACATTAAATCTATGGATTAACTAACTGAACTATTAAATGATGACTGTTGAAATTGTGCAATTTGTTTACAAACACCTTCAATCCATTAACATGTTTAATTGAACTGAACGGCTTAAGATGAAAATTGAAGTGTTTAAAGAAGTTTGAGAATCAAATTTTCAAAAATTAAATTTAAATAGTAAGTCTCTTACTATCCTCTTAACGAAATTTCACATTGTCATTTTAGGTCTTTTCGAAAATATATGGCAGAAGCAATTTGTGTGTTGTCAGGAGATTCGCATGTGAAGGGGAGTGTTCATTTCAGACAAATCAAACCGGATGGTCCGGTTGTGGTTACCGCTGAATTTGTTGGATTAAGTGAAGGTCTTCACGGCTTTCATGTTCACGAATTCGGTGACAATACTAATGGTTGTACATCAGCAGGTGGTCATTTCAATCCCACTCAAATGGACCATGGTGCACCAACCGACCAAGTTAGACATGTCGGCGATTTGGGCAATGTTCGATCAGTTGGTGATACGATCACCAAATTTGAGATTACCGATGGGAAAATTTCTTTGACCGGTCCATATTCCATTATCGGACGTACCATGGTCATTCATGCAGATGAAGATGATTTAGGTCAAGGAGGTCATGAACAATCGAAAATTACGGGAAATGCTGGTGCTCGATTGGCCTGTGGTGTCATAGGAATAAAGAAATCATAAGTAATAATATCAATTTTATTGATTAAATTTCTTTCTTAACTTTACGAATTCCTTTATTTTATTCCATCGTAGATGTCGAACAATTTCGAATTTATTTTTGATACAGTAAAGTTTTCTATTAGAACTCCTTTTCCAGTTATTAGTTCTTCTTATTCATTAGATTAACTACTTTCTTCGCCGATTATTTCCAACACAATATACATGGACCGTCAATTTATTCCGTTTTTAAGTAAGTTTAGCATATTTATCTAGTTCTAAATTTTTAAAGAAATTCGCTGACGATAATTTCATATTGCTCATAAATTTTCTTTTATTTAAATTTCCTTTATTTTTGATTTCAGAATCATTTGAATACATGAAAGTAAAATTTGATGATTTATTTTAAAATTTGATCGATAATTTGCTAATGAAAAGAAATCATAAATTTTATAGCTAAGAATGAGATTGAAGTTTAATTAATGTCAGAACGATGAGAAATTGGTATTGATTTTAGTATTCAAGAAATAAATGCGAATTATGAAGAACATACATCTTACGATTATATGAACGAAATTAAAGTTCGATTTTCAAATTTACTCACTCAATTTACG
Organism: Seison nebaliae; assembly: GCA_023231475.1. Taxonomy (NCBI): domain Eukaryota; kingdom Metazoa; phylum Rotifera; class Pararotatoria; order Seisonacea; family Seisonidae; genus Seison; species Seison nebaliae. The sequence continues at coordinate 60,302 of JALJEE010002461.1, read as the reverse complement.
GTTTTCATTCAGGTTCGATATCTAATTCCAGAAATGAAGAAGAAAGTAGAAAAATTAAAAAATATAAGTTTCTCGCCACAACATTTAGTATTTGAATATGTTTTTAGAGAACAAAGTGGAATTTTTAGAAACGCTCCAAACAATTTGGAGAGAATTCTATGGACATTCCAGAATATTGATTGAAATTCTCATGAATATCTTCCACGTCAGTTGTATTAATGAAATTTTGAAAAATAAAAATATTTACAAATATTTGTTAGTTAGAAAATCACATGAAATTCACGATGGCCATGTTCGACCAATTGATCGTTTCTGATGAAAATGTTTTTCCCATTTTGAATGAATTGATTATGGAATCGAAATGGATAAATCAACGACTTTATTTGGTTGATGTTCCTCAGAAATATTTGAATTTCTTACGATCAATGTTCGATATCATCAATGTTATCATTCTTTTTAAAGATTCTCTTCAAGTTGATATACTCATTAACTGTTTTAAGATGTATAATCCTAGTTTACGTGTGGAATTGTTTTATTTGACCTTATGGTTTTCAGGTTCCATTGAAATTCTGATTTCTCGTTAAATTATTCGAATGTTTACAATTTTAGACGAACGAGATAATATTGGAGATTTGATAAATGAACGAGAACACCAAAAAGAGTATATGAAAGGTTTGCATGGAATTAGGAAAAGGAAAGTGAATGCAGAAGAAAAGAGATTAAATAAGTTTTACAAATTTCTCAATTTTTTAAATTTCATTTTGTTAGTTTCACTATTATACCTTCAACGGGTCGCGAACATCGTCGACAAAGAAGTGATATGACTCATGGACGAAGTCGTGGTGCAAGACATGGATTTCTAAATTCCGTAGTCTCATATTTGCCAACAATCAAATTCGATGAAAAACAATCACCATCCGAAAGTTTTTTCTAATTCGTTTTTTATTTTTCTAATGATCAACTTGTTTGTAGAACATGTCACAATTATAGATATTCCAACAAATTTGGATGAAGCAAATAAAGAAAAAAGAGAACTCCAAAAATCTTTCTCTATATATGAGGATTCGGTACCTTCTCGTGAAGAATGGACACCCTCCTCCGTCAATTTAAATGAGAATGAATGGCTTTCTCCTAACAATCTGTTGGACTTTCTTTCTTATAAAGATGAAAAAAAGAACTAAAAACATAACGAAATTGACCGAATTAAATTTGAAATTTTTATTGTTTCCCCATATTTAGTGATTGGAAACGTCCATTGAATAATAACATATATCGAATGAACACCGAAATAGTAAATTAAATTATTTTTTTCGCTTTTAAAGAAAATTGGGGAATCTCGGTGTTCACCTAATTCACCAATAATTGACAAAAGGCTAGTGAAACTTTGGTTCGACAAAGGTGGTTCAATGACAAAAAACAAACTGTTCAATGAACAGTTATATGCAGATATGATTTGTATATAAGGGTGGCGAAAACGCCAAAAATACATACAAATACGTATAAAAGGGTGGCGAAGACGCTGAAAATAGATATAAATTTGTACAAAAGGGTGGCGAAAACACCAAAAGTACATAAGTAGGGTGGCGAACTGTTCATTATTAGGGTGGCGAACTGTTCATTATTAGGGTGGCGAACAGTCCAAATGAGAGTGGAAAAAAAAAGGGTGGCGAAATCACCACATACCAAAATTGGGATATGGTTATAATTAACAGATCTTTATCACCATCATCTGGAAACATCGTCCGATAAATTTCATCATAACATTTTTATGAATGTAAAGAAAAAAACTGAACGACTATTAATCAGATTCATCTTTTGAGTAACTAGTATTAAAATAGGTCATTTCTATATATCTTTGGAGAAAAAATTTAAAGACGAAAACTTTATTTTATGTTTATTAAAAGAAAGTTTAGGAGTTAGCTGGTTCTTCTAACAAAATGTGTCAATATTCTTCATTTGCACCGTACTCAACCAATATAATGCCATTTCTTTATCGACAACTTTCATGTTTTCCCGTATTTTATTTTTCATTGAAGCCCCCTTAAAGTTACAAGCAAATCCAGCTGATAATAATTTATCAATATTTTTTTGCTCTGATATATCTTCTTCATATGGTTTGTATAAGATCAAGTGATTCATAGCAGAAGAAGGATAATATCGGAAGCAATGTCTAGGATATAATTCATCGGGAAAACGATAAATATCTTTAAAAGGCATATCTGGTGACTCATCATTATCTTCAACGATAAGTGTATGCTGTTGTCGGTTGTAGAGAATGAGAAAAAAATGGGAAAAGAGTAACTGCATGAAATTTAGAAATTTCTGAAACTGCTCCGTCATTACAAATATCGGGATCACGTTTTATTTCGTATATTGTTCCTAAATTATAAAATTTTTTTAATATTCTAAAAAATTAAAACCTTTTAGATATCGAGCTGCAGGTGTAGGATTGAGACGAAGATATATTTTGTTACGAATCGGATTAGGAATCGAATCTTTAACCGTTTGCCACTTTCTCCTGATTGGGATGCGTCCTTGGCCATTATTCTTTAACATTTCATTTCCCAACACTCAAAATAATATTTCGATAAATTCAGTTAACAATTAAGAATGTAACTATTGGAAAATTGAGTTACTTCCATAAATGCTAAATATATTAAATAATTGAAGAGAACGAGAACTTCAATAAATTTTAACTTTTATCGAAATCAGTTGGACGGTATAATGTATAGTTTAATTGGGATTTATGTTTATGTAAGACACCTAAAGATTAAATAATTTGAAAAAAGATATTTTATAGAACTATTTGCTAATCGACGACGGAAGATACGATATGTAGTCAAATTTAAAGATTCGGTTGAAATCATCAATAGGAGAATGATAAATATTGAAAAGGAATGAATAATATAATACTCCATTATTAATGTATTTACTGATATAATGATGAAAAAATTAAAATAAAAAATTCTCAAAATATTCTTTGTTTGAAGGTGAAATTCATTTTAATAAGATTTCCGGTTTCAATTTTAATAAGTTTCCATGAGGAAATAAGAAACGTCTTTGTCGTTCTCGTTTAATTTCTTTTAAACTTTTCTTACATCCTCCTATCGATTGATAAGTAGAATAAGGAGTATTCTTTTCCGGTTCTAATAAATGTCCAGTGTAACGATGATCAGGAATTGGACATCGATAACTGGCATATCTTGTACCGGAAGCAAATCGACGGAATCTGTTCATATGACAACAAAGTCCGTGACACATACCGTCGAATGAAGTGCGTGCGATGCTTGGTGGAAGGACACCTAAATATGAATGAATGAAACAAGCATAAGCATCGTACAAATGTTTCCGCGAATAAAGTGAACGATAACGACGTTTAAATTTAAGTAAAGGAGAATTGAATATATCTTCACAAGAGCAGACACCGTCACAAATACAGGTTCGTTTAAAGAGTTTCCTTGCTTTTACTTTCATCAAATTCATTACTCCATAAATTCTAATATTTGGACCGATTGGTTTATGTGTTCTAATTAGAATGGGTAAAAAATGGAAACTGAGATAAATGAAATTCACATTAATTTTCATTTGTAAGTTTTAATTAAAGAACAATATTAAAATAAATAAGAGAAATTTTATTCTTAATAAAAATCGTATTCATTATCTTCATCATCATCGTCATCATTATCCTCACTATCTCCATCAACATCCCCACCTAATTGCAAAAGATTCTCGTTCTCTGGTTCTTCTGAATGTGTTGAACTATTATCATCATCTTTTTCGACAACTGGTTCCACTTTTCTTTTTTCTTTTAATTCATCTTCATCTTCATCATTCGATTCATTTGATGATACATTATCACCACTTTCCATACTTACATCATCATCATCATCTTCATCATCATATTTCTTTTCTTCTTCACTCTCTTTCCACCATGACAATGGTCCTAAACCATCTTCATTGATCGATCCAATGATCATATATGCCGATTTAGTTTTATAATAATCATAAAAATTTTTTATTTGATCAGGTTCATCCGACGATTTTGTTTTATTTTTACTTTCATTAAATATCTCATTTATCACACGAAAACTATAAGGAAAGAAATTAATAATTTAAATTATATTATAAAATTAATAATAAATTTCTTAAAAACAAACCGTAAATATTGACCGATATCGATTGTTAATTGAACATCTGCATTTTCATCATCATCTTCATCACCATACAACCACGACCACGTACGTGTGTTCGTATTAAATTTGGCAGGCTCCATCAAATGATTTTCAGGAATGAAGATTTCATCGAAAATTCCATCCAAACTGATTCTTATACCATTCTCTTCTGACGATTTAACTCGTCCTAAAAGGAAATGAAAACAGAATAAAATTAATTTAAAAAAAAGAACCATATAAAATTTCATTCATTAATGGGCGAAGTACTACCACATCAAATTTCGTAATAATCGTTACAGTTCCACCTTCGAAATTCTCATGAGTCGTCGCAGTGAGAGCTGGTAAAATAACGGGTGTCCCGATATGGATCAATTCATTAACAGCACAACACAATCCAACATTATGAATAATTTTATTCGTATAAATATCTTCCAATAAGGAGATGATTATTTGAGGGAAGTCGTCATTATCTTTACCATCCACTAACAATCCATATGATTCTTTACTCAATTGCCATGGATGAATTTTTATCACATCTTCAATCTCTGATAATATGAACATTTCTCCTCTCTATCCCTCCTAACATTTAGAGCAAGAAATCTAAGAAATGAATGAAGATGATTTTATGATTTTTTTTTAAGAAATTTACATTTGGACAAATCCGGTGGACAATCAACAACGTCATTGAATGAAATATCTTCATGTTTATTGAAATCTTTTACTCTTTTTATATTCTTCAATTGATTCGATATCGATAATTTTCCTTTCTTCTTCTTCTCATCAACATCCTTCTTTTTTGAAATCGTCTCGTTTTTCGTCGTTTCAATCAATCTCTTTACCACTCGACTTCGCTGTTTTGAATGTTTGAAATTCGCCAAATATTTTTCGTTGAATAATGATTTCTCTTCTTCGTCATTCTTCTTCTTCTTCGATTCTTTCAATGATTGGATTAACTTAAAAATTAAAATTAATTTTAGAAAATAATTTTAAAATTCAACATAATATGTCCGAATGTTGTATTCCTTTAGACTTTCGTTCTTTCTCTTTATCATAAAATTATCTTCATCATTTTCATTCTTCTTTTGTTCTTTCGATGAAAGATTTTTCTTTTCTTTTAACAAATTATTCTTCTTCCTATTCCAACATTTCTTTATTTGTAATATTTTCTGAAAATTCTCTTCATTCCGACTCAGAGTATTAATCTTCTCATTCTTTATCGGAAGATTTGATGATCTTCTTTGTAATTTTCTAATTGGGAAATTGGAAAAGAAGAAAAAAAAGAAGAAATTTCAACTTCTTTTCATTGGAACAACGATCGCCTCGATAAAACGGATCAATAAATTTCAATTTTTTTTGTTTATTCGATTTCGGAATTTTCGACCATTTCATTCTGGTGGAAATAAAAGAAACAAAAATTTTATCTAAAGAAAATTTGGAAAGAAAGTTTGGCAGTTTATTAAATGAGATAAACTCGTGCAATAAGCGAGAAAAATGGAATAAATTATTAAATTTTTGATTAATTAATTTATAGTGAATTAAATAATTTCAACTGAACAACCCACACGATCTCTTGGAATTAGACGTAAGTTGGCACCATGTTTCAAGAAGACACTTCCCGCAGTTTGTTGGGGATTGATTCCAACTCCATCATCAGTGATGATCGCACTCGTCGGTGCAGGTACTTTAAACTCTTCGGCAGCAAATTTCAAAACAGCTGTAAACGGTGTATTCTCAGGAACCCGTAAAACCTTAAATGGCAATTTCGGGTCTGAAGTTAGAATGATTTTGAAACTAATTTTTGACTCGTCATCCGCCATGCTTCCTTATTATTATTTGTATCTTTCTACGAATATAAATAATTAATAAATTAAACAATTTTATAAGGTCCATCATATATCTATCATAATTCTTCTTAAGAATTTATATGTTTAGCTCTAGAAACATTTTATTTGAAAGTTAATTTCTTTTTCTTTCATTTCATTTAATAAAAATAAATAAATAGAAATTTAAAAATTATCTAATTCTAAAATCTAATGTAAAAAAGGAATAAGAGGAAGAATAAATTATCAAGGAAAATCAAATATATTCCAATTAGAATCGATAGAAAGAATAAAGTGAAATTTATTTTTATTAAAGAAAATATTAAATCTTAAAAATAATTCTTGATCGTATTTATTATTCGTGAACAAATGAGTTATGAAGAATGTCACGACTGATTCAAATCTAAAATGTTCCTTCTGTCATAAGTATATCTAAAGAGAGAAAGATGATTTATATTTATTGATTATAAAAATGTCCCAATTAATATTTATAATTTCCTTGACATCTTTTTATTGTGTGGAAATTTCAATTGGTTAGTCACAATCAGAATCACAGGAAGCGTAATCGATAAGTAATGCCAGTTTATTTCCATCATTTTTAGTATCATAATATGAATTTAATTTAGGAATTTCTTTCTGAACATTTTTCTCAATTTCTTTCGGAACATCTTTCTCCATTATTTTAGGAATTTTCACTTTTCGCTTAATTCCTAGCGATGCCATTTTCTTTTGATTTTCTTCATTTATTTTTCTTTTCCTATTCTCCTGCTTTTCTTTCACATTTTCGTCGTTTCCAATTTTGAGACAGTCGATAGTGGATTGAAGAAGTCCTCGTGATTGATCGTCAATGAGTTGAGGTAAGATGTCACAATTATCTTCTTTGTTTTTCGACAGTTTCTCTTCCACTTTTGTTATATTTCCAAATGCCTCATTCTTAAGCTTTTCATATTCTTCTTCAATATCATCTTCCTCTTTTTTCTTTATATCAATTAATTTCTGTTGATCCAATTCGGAGAAGACTCTTTGATGTTCTTTAATTAAATCTTCTAAATTACAATGACGATTTTTTGCATTTAATTCTTTCAATTCTTCTAATAATTCCAATGCAGCCATTTCGTTTTGAGATTCTCTCGTTCTCTTTTCCAACAACTTCATCGGATTCATTTCAATCTCTTGTTTTTCTAATCGATTCTCCTCTTCCAGTTGTTTGACAGCTAAACGATAACTTTCGAATGTTCGAGTTGCTCCATGTTCAAGAGCATAATCGGAATTTGCTGGATCTGTTCGCACTGTAATTTCTGAAAGACATTTCGTGCATCTTATATAGAAACGATAAATTTGCATTCCCAAATATTTCTCTCCGAGAACATCTTCTTTTCTTGCATTGAATTTTCTTCCTTTGTAAATGAATTCCCCACATCGTTTACATCGCATGGTAAACGGTGCCATGATTCGAATGATGAACCGAAGGTTCTGCTCCTTCTTCTTTCTCGGTATTTGACAAGGATCATAATCAGGTGGATAATATTTCTAGATTTAGAAAATAATTATTTAACGTAATTCCTAATAAATAACTAACATTAATTACTTTACGTTCCGTCATTTTTCAATTAGAGTTGTTTTGTTCAATGAATGCCGAAGTTAATAGAGAGACCAAATTATTGACATGTATGTCACTAATTTTTCAGAAGCTTAATATTTGTAAAACGTTAAACTATTCTAATACTCACATTGTGTCGAGAATGTCAATAAGTCGTTCAAAGAAACAACGAGGAAAAATTGAATAATTTATATTATATACATGGCATATTATATTATATAATATACAATGTGTATTATACATTGTATACTATACAATTTTAAGGGGTTATTCCTCATTAAAAATAAGCGAACTAGGGTTCATTCGAAAGAGCATAAAATTCTCTTTCGACTGCATATCATATCATTTTAAAAAATTCAATATTAATATTAAAATTTTAGGATACAAGTTGGACTTTTTTTTTTTTTCGATTTCAAAAAATTCAACTATTTTGAATTGCTGTGCGCTAGGTGTTACTTATCCAAATTTGATAAGTCGGGCATCATTAGATAGCCACATTCAAGTTCTATTACCAAAAAATTTTTTGAGTTAAAACTTTAATTTTTAAATAGAAATTAAGGCATTTTTCAAAGGTAACTTTTGTCAAATTTCCTTCAATTTTTCTATATTTTTAGAACTCATTAAGGGAATAAAATCCAGACACATGTAGTTTTTCTCTTTACGACATATAGGAATTTCTTAATGTAGGAATAAAAAGTAGAAATTTCCTGATATGACAAGATTTTACGACGATGTGTCTGGATTTTATGAGGTCCGATGAGGAAAAACCCCTTAAAATCTCATTTTTCTCTTCAATTTTTTTTTTTGGGGGGGGGGCAAAGTAATTTGGGGTGAATCTAATAGTATCTGAGAACTGTCCTAAGAAGATATTGAAAATTATCTACTAAAAAAATTTATATAAGGTTACAATCTCTCCGGTTACCAACAATTTAAATTGTTGAAAATTCGTAGAATTTAAGAGAAGCTAAATAACTTGACTATGTGTACCAAAAAATGTTTAAACTTAAAAATTGTTAATTATGATTATTATTTGTACTATGAGGTTAAAAAGGATATGATATTAAATTGTTTTCTTATGGATTAAATTTCAATCAGTTTATTTTTAAAAGAAATTACAGTAAGCAAATTTATCGATGAACTAACATAAATCTAACGATTTTTTAACGATTCAGATTGACAGACATACGATAAATTAAATGGGGAAATGAAGTTAAGTTTCGAATTCGAAAGTGGAAGAAAGAGAATGAATTAAAGTAGAAACAGATAGAAATATTATAGTACCATATAATAGCGTCATGGTGAAGAAGAGTGCTGTCTACCAAGATCTACGTACGAATGTTTCCTTAAGAAAATTCTAATTGAGCATAACAAATCCCAATTTGTTTTCATAATTATTTTCTTCCAAATTTATTATTAAAGTGATTGGGAAACATGTGCGTTCATCAGTTAAATTATTTTATCATTCAATAGTTACAATTGCTTGCCATCCTACCGAATGAAATATAGAGGAGCACATTATATGAGGAACTATGCATAAATTGAATAAATACTTGATTTGACTATAGTGTGTCCATCACACAACCATGTACTTTTCTAGTGGATTGATAGGATAAATTCTTCTGATACTACTTCACTGATAGAATGTTTTCCTATTCGATGTTTCTACATTCGAACATGAAGAGTTCGTTATTTGAAAGAAGATTTCATAAGCAGTTCATCTTTTATGTCATACTTTTTATTCGAACTAATTTTAGTTGCACTTTCTTCTATTTTCTCGCTGCTTCAAACAACTCTCTTCTGATGTTCATAGGGAAATTTATGTTTATTATTTCTAATAAGAATGGTCTGAAATGATTCATTGTGTCGAGGAGAAAGATTGATAAATTGACTAAAATATTCGGTAAACAATTGATAAGATCATTTGTTATTCTTTCACCATTATTATCATCATCATCATAATACTACATAATAGTCTTTTTTAACTCTTACGCATCAGACGGGAAGGGAGGATGTCTGTATATGATACCCACATGCACATATCTAACCTATTTTATTACTTTCAAACAATTCCTTTATTCGAACAGTTGTAAGAAATTTCGTCCGATAATTCTATGAAAGTGATTACTTATGGTAACCGTCGAATCGAATATATATACACAATATATATATATATATATATTTATATTTATATATGACGTATTTTTATGTATAGAACTTCCCTTATCGAATACTCGATTGTATGAATAGAGAAATGACGCATCCTTTATTATCTATCCGGACTTGAATGTTTCCTTCTCATCGCATATGGAATCATTATCATTACCCAGATACAATACCTCCACAAGGAAACGAAGTAATACGATGAAAAAAATCCGAAAGTAAATGTGAATGATTGACGGATGAAAAAGAAAGAGATATCTGAAAAAGCATAAATGAACTGGTTTAGTTTCTTACATCTGCTATCTTCTCACTCCTCGATGAGGACGATTATCCCATTTAGTTTTATTATGAAATATTCGTAGTTAATCAATAATTTTCCCTACCGTTTCCATCAAAACGTCTAGATTTCCAAACGACTTCATTCTTACAATGAAACCTAAACGCGTTCTTCATTTTTTTCATGAATCAATATAATCTGAATTTATAATGATTCGTCAGAACTGATACCGTAATTACCATATTTTCAAAAATCATGAAATAAGAAATTATCAAAAGTCAACTAAAACATTCTTGACAGTACATATTCCCGATAATTATAAGAATTCTTTTAAGGAATTGGGGAAATTTTCCTTCATCTAATTCCATAATAATCTCTTATCATCTTGTCTTTTACGCTACCGTCTAATTGGAATCCATTAATGTGATTGGGAATAACTTTTTATAGTTATCCTAAAATGATGTAATACCCAAAGAAGATCATCTTCTTTTTCTATTATTCTATTTTACGGGAACATTTCATATATGCTAAAAAATTTGATTTCTATAGTCTAAGGATTAGTAAAATCTGATATTGAGAAGAAAAAAGATGTTCCATTTCCGAAATAATGTTACATTATTTCCAAATAAGAAAAACAGAATTTCGACTTCAGAATATTTAAAAAATAAAAATAATATTTTCAATGCTTCTTTTAAGCACATTGTACAATAAGTTGGGAGAAATGATTTCACAGTCGATCTGATTATGTGTTATTTTGTCCAATAAGTTATCTAATAATGAAATTGATGAGACGTATGTGAGTCTGACAATTTCTTGCAATTAATGAGTATTTAGCAAATATTTTATATCACTTTTCTTTCTAAGTGATAAAGGTTCATTAATCAATTATGTCATCTCCTCGGAAACTGGTGATGTTCGCATACACTATCATCGGAAATGATTTGTGTAAATTCTTATTATTAATATTCTCATATTGACTGGTGGCGCATTATGTTCTCCACTGTTTTCCTCCTTTTCAATAAACGATGATGAAGAAGCTAAAGAGGCAATAGTTGAAGAACGAAGGTCATTATGATGTAATAAGAAGAGAAACGATAATAATACAAATAATATTCATAACCATTTTCATGATAATGGACGATTAAGAGTTGGATGAAAAAGTTAAGAAGTCGAGGGAAGCACATTGGGAAAGAGCGAAAGAGAAAAGCAGATGGAAGTCAGTAAAATTTGACGAAGTTTTAACGTTCAACAACTTCGTTGAAGAACAGATGAATACCATCTATTATTCGGATCATCAATCCAATGAGAATGATGATCCATCATTTTAATAATATAGAAATGTACAAATTATAGTAATAACAAATCTTAATAAAAGAAACTGTCCAAAACTTTTTAATATGGTCGAATAACTATCGTCTAATAATATTCCATAATTCATATTCACAAGTCAATTAAATCATAAATTTCGATGATTTTCTAAAATTTTCGACGATAATTTATTAGAATGATTAAAGTCGAAGGTATCTCTTCTTCCTTATGTAGTAGTCGAAATGCTTAAACAATTGTTATATGATTGGAGCACAATTTTTACACAACCCGCCCACTCAATATTGATTTCTATTTTCATGCATTATTCGCTTCAATTTACAAATATTTTTAATTAGTGTCTTTACCAGCATCTTCTAAAAATAAGAATTGATGAAATTTCGAAGAACCGTTATACGTATTAAACGAAATCCTAATATGTTAAATGTAGAATAAATATCGATAAATTTAATTTTCTGTTCTAGATAAGTAGAATAGCCGAGCGGGAAAGGATAATTTAACTGTTACTTTCCAAATAATGGGGAAATGTTTGAGCAAGAAGAAGCCAACCACTGGCAAAATCGACAAAGAATGGGACCGAGTTGATGACGAGAAGATTCTACAAGTCTTCAAGTTCTTCGATCGAGACAATTCGGGGAAAATCGATCAATCGGAATTGAAGAATGCTTATCGAGAAATCGGTTGTAATTTCAGCGACGAAGAAATCGAATCGATGATTCAAATGGCTGATATCGACGGTAATAACAAGATCGATCTTCAAGAATTTAAACGAATCTATATGGAAACGGTAAAACTCAGAAGTGAATTACAAAAATCTTCATAATTCTTCTCTTCCGCTTAATAAAACAGTGTTGCTATTTGCTGAAATTGTGAGGTTGAATGTACGACTACTAACGAAGACTACTTGTAAGATCGACTAAGACTAGACAGTTGTCATTAATGATTGCTTTCCAATCATTTCTTCAATTTCACTCCTCTTTCCAAATTTGAATTGGGAGAAATCTATTGAAATTTTAGAATTGATAGGAAAATAATTGAGATTTCATATCAAAATTTTTACGAAATGTTTTTTCATCTTATCTTCCTCCAAAGACCCCCCTCCTCCTGTTCTCAATAACAACACAAAAAATTTTTCTAAAAATATTTTCCTCATTTTAATTCTGCCAATTAATCTTTCTTATAATAATAATAATAACAATAATAATAATATTAATTCGTTTGTTAATAATTAATTTATCGAAAAAAATCCAAAGTTCAATAATTGTTTCTACACATAATCTCTCGATTTCTCCAAAAACATGTCAATGAAAATTAATCAGACAATTTAATTGGACATATATTGTGTAGTAGAAACATTGTAATTGAAATTTGTAGTTCTATTGACAAGTCTCGAATTTGTTTTTGGATTGGAACGATGATAAATTTCATATTGCTTGTTTTCTCAATCTCTTCCCAATGAAATTGTCAATCCGTTTCAATTTTATTGTGTTAATTCGGTGTTTTATTTTTCTTTTTGACAGATGGTCTCATAACACGAATGAAATGGAAATAAAAACGATTGAAGATAATATAACAAATCAGAAATTTGTCAACATGAAATGATGTTCTTTTTATAAACTTGCTTCACAATTCTTCTTATTATTCAATAAAGGAATTATGATTCCTGTGTGAACGTCGATAAATTCATCGTAGGTTGTACATCGCACGACATTAATTCGAATCGATTGATCAAGTTCTTTGATTTGATTTTTTTCCCTGGCATAAATTTATTCAAATGATTTGCTTTAACGAGAAATCAATTTGAATGAGAGACATGACTGAAAACCTTTCCACGTTTGTACATTTCCGTCTTGACTCGATGTTGCCAGAACATTTCCGGTGAGATCCCAATTCATCTGGAAAATTGGTTGATCGTTCTGAGAAGAGAATACTCCCAAATTGTAAATTTCATAATCACAAACACCCGAATAGAATTTACTTAAAAATTAAAAAAAAATTTTAATTAATAAAACTTTCTATCAATTAATAGATTAACTCGGTAGTGAGGTTAGGTTGATTTTCTTTGATGATGACATTTTTGGGAATTATTGGTTTTAACGCGAAAATGTATAAACGTCGGGATCCGATCGCACAAATATGATAAGATCGAGCTAAACATGGTGCTATCGTGATGGAATTGACATTGGATTTTAGACAATTCAAAAATAATTCATCTGCGCCATGTAATTCTGATTTGTTCTTGATGAAGTTGAAAGTAGAATCGACAAACCGATGTCTCGACCACATACACCATCGTTCTTCCACTTCCGACGAATTTTCTTCTCGTTCAAATGACAATTGTTCTTCGTCCTCGTCATTTTCTTTTTGAATATTCGTCTCATGATGTTGTGAGTTGATCGGGACATGTGCGAATACGAGAGTTGAACTATCACTCTCCAAATGGATGGAAGGTGATTCGATACCGACTATCATCAGAGTTGATGAGAATGAAGAGGAACTGAAAGAGATGTGATATTTCAACTTGATACCTGAATCGAAATCAACGAAATATTTCTTGAGATCAATTCGTTGAATGATGTTGAAGGAACATGTCCGTTTGTCGATGAAATGTTGTCGCTCTTCAATTACGCCATCATCTCGACATAACATCAATTTCAATTTCTTCGAAACTTGATGCGGAAAGAATTTGATGTCAGTATAATAAACCGATTCAGATTGTGATTCAAATTCGTAGAATTGTCTCCATTGTCGTTCCGAATTCAATACACATAGTTTGAACAGATGAATTTGAGATTCGTATGGACTCCATACACAAATAATTTCCCCGAATGACGACGGAGCCCAAACCAATCGCCAAGCACCGTTATTCACTTGCTTTGAGTCGATAATATTATGTTTCTGTAATTGCCACATTTTCGGATTTGAAAGTGTCACTGAATACACAAGAATTTTTCCTTTGCAATCAATCACGGCCACTCTCGACCCATTGTCGTTTAACGACATATCTGTCACAGTATCAGTGACAGTATCTCGAATACTAATATCATTCCGGATATTGGGAACGATATTACAATCCTTATCAGCATTCATTCTACTATTAACATGCAATTTTGATATATAGCATCGACTGATATCTCATCATTGAGTATTAAAATTCAAAGATTTTTAATAAGCTTAAATTAAAAATTTATAATTTTAAATTATTTATTTCTTAAGAACCGTTCAACTAAGTTCGATCATATCATATGTATTAGTTGATTGTGAGGAAATGATTTAGAGGTTTGGAAAGATGAATAATAGATGGTCGCATCAGATACACTGTAATTATAGTTTTTATGTTCCATCGTGTTATTGCCGAACTGAATTTACATTTGTGTAAGAAAGATCGATAAATAAATGCAAATTAAGATTTTCTCTCTTCCTTTCGTCACAAATGAATCGTTCTCTCCGATACACATGATGCGCTATTATAATTCGTATCACCATATGGTCGAGCGCTGGATGTCCATATTCAAATTTGATGTTTATTTTTTCTTCCTAATGTATCTCTTCTCTGATGAAGTAGTAGTTGTAACTAAAATTAATTTCTTGTCGAACAAATGGGAAAGTATCCAAATTCTCCCCCAACTACAATTATTTGATGAAAGGGAGAAAGTCAAAATTAATAAGTGACGATGGATAGTAGAGAGTTGAAAGTGAAATTTTGTGAAATAAGAACAACGAATATTTACATGTATCAACTTGACGTATCGCATTAGAACTGAATAGCTGAGTGTTTGTTAATTCGAAAATATTAATGATTCATTATGGAGAATTAACATTTTTTGTTTATATTGGTATGTATGTATATAGAACGTGCAAATATGTTTCTAGAAGAAATGTAAAATATTTGACCTATAGTCAATCTCTTGTTCCGGAAATTGGAGGCTAGGTTTTTAATTAGGAATTGGAATTTCTTTAACATCTTTTTCAAGTGTAGATATATGTGCCAATGAATTGACTCATCCACATTTGGGTCGAATGAATTAACTCATTAAAATAACTGATTTTTTTCTTTCGACATGTTCTTTACTTCAACTTAATTTTCTAGTCGAATAATCTTAATTTGAAAAATATGTGTGAAAATTCTTCGTATGTTCGTCAATTGGAAGTGATTAGGAAAGCAGTTATGTAATTTGGAAACGTACAGGAAATTTTCTTTTGTTCTTTTTACTATCTGAAGCAAACTGATCTTTTAACGCTCATTCGCCAAGAAACTTTAGCCTTTGACTTCTGTTTAATAGAAATAATCGAACATTCTTCTATTTATTCTTTACAATTCGACAAGAAGAGAAGAATCTTTCTTCCGTTCACAACATACAAATTTATCACAAGTTTCTCAATTTACTTGTCCTCCCTAAGTAACTTTCCTGTCAGAATGAGTGAAGAAAATATGGAGCAGACGTTGTCGGAAAATGAATGGACAGCGGTTAAGAAACCGGATATAACACTGGCCATTGACGACAATGGAACAGATCTATCTTTGCCAAGGAATGATAGTTTGCAAGATAAGACGATAGTGTCAGGCGTAATATCAGAAGAAGATAAAGAAGAAGAAGAAGAAGCGAAAAAGGAAAAGATCAGTCAAGTAGAAGAAAAAGCAGTTAATCCTGCCGATGATACGGTAAGTAGATCAGAGCAAATTTCAGAGGAACAAAATGTTGACGATGCAGTCAATTCAGGAAAGTTTAATATGTCTGACGGTGAAGCACCGTCTTCACTTTCCGTAGAATCTAAAGAAGAAGAAGAAGAAGAGAAGAAGAATGAAACAATTGAAGGTAAAATTTATTATTTCATTTTTCTCAAGAGTCAAGAGATTTTTTAAAAAAGATTTCCATTAAATTTCTTTCAGTTTGTCCATTCTCACCAATTCTCCATCTAGTTCGCTATTGTGATCATGTTGCTATTGTCGGAGAAATATATATATCGGTCAAAATTATTATTTTTACTTTTTCTCTTTTTCCTATCAGATAAAATTCGTCAAACAATAGAATCAAAAAGTGAAACAATGGATCAAATCAATGACACAACGCGGAAATTAGAGAACAACATGGGTGAAATGTTGGAGAAAGTGGGAGACACTTCTAATAATATCATAAGTGAAATAACTGATAAGGTGTCGGAGAATATCGGTGATATGGTAGAAAACACGAAAAGTAAGTAGTATCATCTTCGGATTGTTTTATTCATCAAATTCTTTGTGTCTAATTTTTCCTTTTTTTTTTGGGTTCCATCTTCCATTTGCACATTAATTTTCATCCCGATCAATTGTTTTGTGGTTTACGTCACTATTTTAAATCTTCACTTGGACAGAAAATACGAATTCGTGTTATGCTTGCTTTGAATCGTTTGGTTAGCGAAAAAAATTTTTATTATCAAAAAAAAACCTTCAAATAATTTATTCAATTGCTATGAATAAGTGAGGGAATTAATAATCGGCATGAGATTGCGTTGTGGTTACAAGAAGATTATTCTCTAATTAATTCCAATTTAATTGGAGAGTAAGGAATGTAGAATAAGAATATTTTTTGAATTGTTAGTGAGAATGATAGAAGAGGGAATGCACTTCGAATGAATAAAGAGCAATGTTTGATGAGATGCATGTGAATAGGATGTAATGCACGAGTAACTCCTTGATTGTATCTAAGAGAAGAGAAGAGAGTTCGAACACATATGATGGAATCGATCTCTATATCAATAGTTAATAGTGGAATGGAAATAATGTAATTTCCAATGATAGTAAAGTGAACGATTTGTGATATGAGTGAGTAGAAGAAAACAGAAAAGATTGATAAATTAATAAACTTAAGAAAATATATTCTTTTTCAAATGCACTACCAGAGTTTTAAACTATTTTATTAAACTATTTAAATTTTCACTCTAATTATTCAATTTATCACTTCAAGGCCAATTGTTCCCCGATGGAAAAGTGCCCGATTGCGGTTTTTATTCTTCTTCTTCTCCTCCTCTAACAATTGATTGATTTTATGAATTATCTTTTTATCTTTTATCACGTCATCCAGTTTCAGATATTTTCAAATGGAAAGATCCAATTAAGAGTGGATCAGTATTAGCTGTTACTCTGCTCACACTCCTCTCTTTCAATTACTTCTCTTCAATCACTTTATTCGCTACAATCGCATTGGTCGTTTTGGGATTAAATGTATCGTATGTCACTTTCAAACTCATGTTCCAAGTCTTCAATAATAATCAAACACAGGAACATCCATACAGGTAACTTCTTTCATCAAAGTTCTCTCCTTCAATTTCCTTCTCACAATATCAGACATATTATGCATCAAGATTTCCTGATGTCTGATTCTGAATGGAAAGAGAATTTCGATCGACTTCACGAAGTTTTCTTGAAAGTTGTCAAGAAAATTAGAAAGATCTTCCTCGTCGAAGATATTTGGACTTCGGTAAAAGTTCGATTTGAATTCTCATCATTCCATATCATATTCCTCATATTTTTTAGGTAATGATTATTTGTTATCTCTCACTCTTCATCGCCAAATGGTTCAGTGGCTCAACTCTAATTGCTCTCGGTACAAATTTAAATTTTTTTAAAATTCTTCTAATTTAACTTGTCAGTTGTCATCGCTGCATTCACTATACCGAAAACGTATGAAATGTACCAATCACAAATTGATTCAAGCATCAAACAAGTTGGTGATAAAATCAATGATGTCAAATCAAAGTTTAACTTTAAAATTCTCCCATTAAATTAATTGAGAAATTGTCTGAATAGATCGATCGAAAAAATGCCAGCAATCATCCAAAAATCAATGGGAGTTAAAACAGCGTAAATGGTTAAATATTTTCTTGTGGTGTTCGAGAAGATTCTTCATTGATTACTCGAAAAAAAATGAAACTTCTAAAATTTTCTGAAAATTCTCTACACGTTGCTTTGCAATCATCACAACAATAAATTTCATCAAAATATCTGACTATCTTTATTCTTTATTTATTTTATTATCATTTATCTTCAGTTCTGTTGGAAGAAAAAGAGTTGTCTTTTCTTTTCTCTTAATTCATTTCCTCCAAATTCATTTTTCCATTATTTACCCTCACATTTTAATAGCTTCGAGATCTGCAAGATTATTCTTTAATTTTCTCTCTCTTATCATTACTCCGATGTTCTTTTTATTACTAGCACCTTAAAACTTTTATTTTCATGAAAAAAATTCTGAATAGTTGGTGGTATTTTCTATCATGTTATGGATCTAATTCTCTTTCGTCTTCATTTCCACGAATCGTTTGGAAAGTATTTTGAATAATTTTTTAAAAACTGAAAATTTCATCTTTAAATGAAAAATTATTATTTTAAAAATATTTTTTCTTCTTTATTTTTGTAAATTTATATCAATTTCCCATAACTTTCGTCATCATCACTCCAATCATCGTCATGACCTTCTAATGCATAATTGTTATGGGCGGCCATTAATTTCTTTTCCAGTCGTTGATTGAGGAAAAGTGGACGTGTTTTCTTTGCCAATTCTTTTGATGCAACTTCTTCCACCACACTCATTCTACGAGGCAATGTTGCTGGTCTGGTCATCTCGCGAGAATTAATATCATGATATGTTCGACCTTTTAGAATATTGTCAGTTTTTTCTTCATCAAGAATCATTGACTGAATATCAGATTTGTTAATTTTGGACTTTCGCCTCGTCTTCTTCTCATCTTCTTCTGGTGGAGTCAGATTCATAATATTTCGAATTTCCAGTTGGAGAGTTGACGATCTTCTTTGGAGTTTCTTTCTGACGGAATGATATAGAGAATCTCGTGATAATATTCTCTCATTTGTCGTAATTCTGTCATCGAAAAGTGATGAACGTTGAGTGGAAATGGTTTTTGATCGACGAGTCGTTGTTAGAAATTTGTTATTATTCATATCCCGATGACGAGAAATTCGATCGACAAATCGGGAGAAGATTTTTGATTCATCATTGCAGTGGAATTGAATGCCAACAGTATTCGTATCGGAAAAGAATTGACAAAAGTTATTTGAATATGTTGAAAAGGTGAATGGATAATAAACTTCTTGTTTCAATTTGATTGATAAGTCAGTGGAGAAGAAGTAAATGTAATAAGTAAGTATGTTGATGGATGTGTGGCGGATAAGGGTAAGGACACCAACATTAGGTTTCTTCCATTTATTTGAAGATGTTGATGAATTGAACAAACGACAAACAGAAAAACAAAGTATCTTCTCCTCATCAGACAACTGATCGGATATCAATAACTTCTCATTTGGAGTTAGACAATCTCCCATATCTCACATTGAAGAAAAAGTAATTTAATTTGATGGAATTGACAAGTCAATGTGTTGATTGTTTACTTAGGGAACTCATATAATTGACGACCATGGAAGGAGAGGATAATAAGGAAATGAAATGGGAAAGTTTATTTGAACATTTCAATTTAGAAAAAGATATGAATCTTAAATTATTTCTTTGAAATCGAATAAATTCTACTCTAGATGTTAAATAAAGCGGAGTACTGCTAACAATTCGGCCTAAATTGTCGGAGATTGAGAGTAGAAGATTTTGGTCGAAATGTAAAATGTGTTTCATAAACTAAATCGATAAAAAATCGTCGGGGATCATATAACTGGTAAATGTATGACACATATGTAACTGGTTTGAATGAAAATAATTCACTATTCTATGTTAGTGGGAAGTAACGGAGAGGATACGTAAAATTCTCTCCAATTGTAAAAAAAATATTGTGAATAAATTAAGAAAAAAATTATAATGCGGATAATAATCTGTTAATGTTCTTCCAATTATCGGAAGAATATTTCTTGCTTGATTCTGGTTCTTGATGGTAACCATTCCTTAACAACAACAACAACAACAACAGCAACATTGTGGACCATGTTGTGGCGGTGGTGGTGGTGGTGGACAACAAGGAATACAACATGGTGGCGGCGGTGGTGGTGGTGGTGGTGGTGGTGGTGGTGGTGGTGGTGGTGGAGGAGGACAACATGGTGGTGGTGGTGGTGGGCAGCATGGTGGTGGTGGACAGCATGGTGGCGGTGGACAACATGGTGGTGGGCAACCTCCTCCGCCCATTGGTGGTTGTAATAGATGTGGACCTAAAGGACCACCACACAAAAGTGCATATTGAAGTGGCGACATCATTTTTCAATGATTTTATTTGACTTCTTTGGAAAAAACTTTGAAATTTTGAATTGTCGATCCAAGTAAAGTCTTTCAATCTACAAGAAGTAATTTATATTGGTTCAAATTGAACAAATAAGAAATTGACGTCAACACATTTGTTTCAAGGGAGATAATCCGTTTAATTCTCTCTCAATTGACGTCATGAAGTAAGGCCACTAGGAAGTGCGTTGCCTACCGTTATGAAATCATCATCAGTTAGAAGATAGCAGATAGCTGAGAGATGATAAGGAGAATTGATGATCGTCGATCGAACGTTAAGTATGAAAAATCAGAAATTGTTATTCTCTTATTTTTTAAATCACATAAATTATGACTATCGAGACTAGAGAAATAGATATCAATCATCGAAGTTTAGCGACCAAAAAACGTTTCAAAAGGAGATTAATTTATTTGTACAATTCAATAGGAAATGTCCTTGTCGGGAAATAGTCAGAAAATGAAAAATATATTTTGAAACTTTCATCAACAATAGTCAGTAGTTATAGTTGTCACGACTCTTCGACGTTGGCAACATGTTTCACATATGCAGGTTGGAGGACATGGTGGAGGTGGAGGAGGACAGCACACTACACATTGGCATGATGATGGATGTGCCATCGGCATTGGCATCGGCATAGGCATCGGCATAGGCATTGGTCGTTGAATTGGCATTGGCATTGGCATCGGCATCGGCATCGGCATCGGACGTTGAATTGGCATAGGAGTAGGACAACAAACTTGACAACAACAATTAGGTGGACAACAAACTGGTGGTGGTGGTGGTGGAGGAGGAGGTGGAGGACAACATACTGGAGGTGGTGGTGGGCAGCACATTGGGGGAGGTGGTGCAGTACAGCAAACCATACAACAACATGAACTTGGATGACCATAATTCATCATTCCATTATTTCCACCATATCCACCTCCATATCCACCATCATATCCACCTCCATATCCACCTCCATATCCACCTCCATATCCACCACCATATCCACCGCCATATCCAGCCATTCCGTAATTTTTGGATTGTGTCTTTCCTCCATTAGCTGGAGTCGATGCTCTTGAGTCAGGCATCATTGGATTTTTTCCATTGACTTTTTCTTGAATGGATGATGAGAGTTTGTTCAGCATATTGCCAGCTTTTGCGCTCAATTTCGTCATTTTCTAACTTAATTAAATGATACTATTGAGGGAAAAAAATTTATTACTTTTTTTAATTGAGAATGATCTTTTAAATATCGATCTTCCTTATATGTCAATTGATAATTGTCACTAATGTTTTCAGGAGAGAAATAATAGGAATGTTATTGATCAATATGAATAATGAAATATATTATCGGAGGTGGATAGTTAATGGATAGAAATTGAATAAAAATAAATTGAATGACCTTCGACGTTTGAAAAATGTGATTACGTCAGAAAAGTTAATGGATAAACGGCTGACGATCAATAGAGAAGATAGAATTGATTGTTTCATTGGTCACTTCCTTCCTCGTTCTCATATTCTCATCTTTATTCATTGGTGTCAATTGTGCTTCCATCATGACGTCATTAAGAAGTTGCTTCGTTAAACTTTCTCTCATTCGTCCCAGAGATGACTCATTATCAGTTTCGTTTCTTTCTCTAATTTCCTTTTGAGTAAATCGGTTCAAGAAATTATCACATCTCACAATCTCACTTTTTAATGCATCATTCTGATGGATTAACTGGAAACGTAATTTAGATAAATTTAGTAAGAAACCTGCTGGAAATATCGCCCTTCCCAACATCAGATAATAGAGTACATTCTGAAAATAATGAACTGGAGACGAGTTTGTTTTCCAAGCAGGATTTGCCACAAAAAAACATAGCAGAAATTTCTTTTCTTTTTCATTCAGTTCATACTTGTCCGACACAAGAAGTTTAGTATTGAAGTCATTTTGTAATAATTCTTCTAAAACATATCGAGAATTATCAATACAAATTGAACGTTCCTCCTTCGAATATAATGAGAAATTGGGTAAATATGAGGCAAAATGTAAAATGTTTCTCAATATTTTCGTTGACGAATTTGTGTTGTCTCTTACACAACATTTCTCTTCGAATATATCAATGGCGAAAAAGAGTTGAGATAGATCACGTTGAATTTGATCATCAATAATCGACTGACATATTTTCGGAGCTTTCTTCAACATTTTACTTTGGTAATTCTCCAGTTCCAATTTCGAATGTCTTCCTCGCTTATTCGATTCATATGTCATTCCGCTTACCAGACATTTCTCCCATCGACATTTTCTACATTTGTTTGGTCTCTTTTTATCAGGAGAATGTTCATCACATTTATAAGGTGTAGAAAATTCTTTCTTTTGACAATGACGACGAAAGAATGTTTTACAACATTCACATGTTCTCACTTTGTAATGAATACCAGAAATTTCTTTAGCTTCACATATTTTACAAATCTCTGTTACTTTCAACTCTTTTATGAATTTTCGTTTCTTTATCAATTCTTTACATTTAATTAATCGACAATTTTGACAACGTCTTATTTCATTCGTCGTTAAACATTTCCCATTCGAATTAATACAAACGACTGTTTCAGTTTTGCAGCGTGTTCGCTCCCAAAATTTATCACAAGCTTTGCATATCCGTCTTACTGAATATTCATGAAGGTAAACATTAGTAGAGCTATTACAAATTTCACAACAATCATTAATCATTTTATTTAAATTTCGATATTAACGATTCCTGTTGCATGCACAATCAGGTACATTAGTAGCGATTCGGAAAGTAAAATTTTCTGAGAATTGGTTATGGGACAAATTTTATTCAAAAACAATTATTTTGGTAAATTTGATGATCATTAATTTTTTCTTAGCTTTCCAATTTTTTATCAATTAAAAAATTAGCATAGTTTTCTTTCGGATAATTTCATAGTTAATGAATACTGTGTTCCTTTCCCCAACTTTTAGGTATCTTACTATCTCTCTTAAGTTAGAGAGAAGAAGTGATAAACGTTTCAATTTCCGGAAAAAAATATATACATTACATATCGAGAAGAACTATATCGATAATATAAAGGAATTAATTTTGAAAAAAGAAAAATATTCTCAATAAACATTTATTTTCAAGAATAGCTTAAACTAAATTTTTACTGAAAAATTAAGAAACTTAGGAAGTTTATTAATTCAGTTATGAAGGAAAGTAATTTCCTTCTTTGAATGAATATCAGAGAAAAAAATTTCTTCAAAATTTGAAATTTCAATCAATACCGAATATTTCCCACTTTCTGACAAATTGGTAAGATATCCCACATACCATTCTCTTGACAAACATTTTTACTTGTTCCCTTCATTTCAAAACCGATCCGACATTTGAGCAAACGGTATGATCCAGCTCTCATTGTCTCTGAATCGTCATTCGGATATTTAGTCCGTTTAACTTCTTCTGATAATAAATTTGGACTGAGAGCTGATAACGGTTCACATAAATTTTTCTTTTTGGAACATTTGATCAACGGTTTCCATTTGCCAGGAATGGAACAAACAGATAATCTGAGCGATTGAGAACCAAAAAATTCAGTTTTATTATTTACCTTATCACGACAACGATAAGTTACATTATCATCGATATTAGCGATGTTTTTAATGGGAAACGATTGTTTCTCAACAACAACATACTCTGGAGTTTCTATTTGACATTTAACTTCTTTTTCATCTAATTCACCAAATAAATTAAATCAAAAGGAGGACATAGAAAGAAAACCATCACACACATCTGATATACCATCAACGGTTTTCCATTTTCGATTATTATCACAAATTAGCTTATGAAATTCTAATTATAAAATGAGAATTTTAAAAATTTATTTTAAAAAACAATTGGAGAAAACTTTTATTGTGATAACATCTCACTGTCAGGAGAGAACCTCTACGCATTATACCGGCTGTCCTATCGGACGCATATTGACGCTTTCTTAAAAGAATTCTTTTCGCCCTTTTATTCACTGGAATTTCCTCACAAGAATTCAATTTAGTTCGGTTAGATTTATTATCTGGAAGTATTTCTGATTCGATTTCCAAACAATCCACAATATTCGGTTTTAATGTTTCTTCTTCTTCCTCATGGCAAATTTGAGGAGATGGAAGATTTTGGTTGTCTGACGTCAATAAAGTTTGATTTGAATTTAGACAACTTACTTCACAGCTTTCATCCAACAATTTAATAGAGAATATCTTTTTGGATAAGTTTTCACAAATTCTTGACAAATTTGTTGTTGTTACTCTTTTCATTTTCGTAACGTTATCCACAAAAGTATCAGAAGACGATATGGTAACTACATGTCGTTTTGTAAGGAAAATTGGACGAGTTGAACCGAAATGTTCTTCATCTGTCATAAACGTTCCCTTTTCAAGATAATTGAGATAAGTCACGATGCTTAATGCAATAAGAAGACAACTAATGATAATTTTATCTGTGAAAGAACTTATGACGAAATGAGAAGATGATTAATAAAAAAAAGAAACTTCAAATGATATTCCATTTCTTTCTTGAACTTCTTCCTAAAACTCCTCAATTTCTATTCTCACTTATCATGAAATTATTTGAAAATGAATCATATTCACCAGAGCTATAAAACGTGCTATTAAATTTTCATAAATTTTATTTTTCCAACAATCTTATACAACATGAAACAGTGGACTCATTTACATAATAATTCCATCGATATAATATCAATGATAATTAAAATTTGTTATGATTGATAGATAAATTAAATTCAATTTCAATATCATTTATTAAATTTTAATATAATTAATAAAGATTTAATATAATTGAAATTATAATAAAAATTGAAAACTGACAAATTATTATTAAGAGTTCTTCGTAAAAACGGTTTTCTCTCTTCTTACTAATACATATTTTTATTTATAATATAGTCACAAGAATGTTATTGTGTCGTTTTAAATGTGAACAGAAATTGTGATGGAAATATTTCTGTACAAAATTGTGTTAAATGAAATTGAAAGAAAATAAATTATGTTGAGATTACTTTGACTACTAGCTCAAAAAGAGTAGAAGAAATGTCAATGTTTAAAATCGATGACATCTGAAGATTTCCTGTTAACTTTCCGACCGTGTGGTCGATCCATTTCGATATCATTAAATCGATTAAATTGCTTCAAACTTTCAGTAATGACACTTGGAATCTCGTCAGGTTTATATTCATCTGTTGACGGATTCTTCTGTTCGTTGTTGAAGAACTGATCGAATAGATTTCTTATATGAATCTTATTCTTTGTAAATTGTATATCCTTCGATATCAACCATTGATGATATTTCTCTTTTTCACGACGATACAAATACAAGAGAAATAAGATGATGGAGAATGTAATGCATAAAAATGGATGTTGATACCAGATATCTGATATGGTCAAAAAATAAAATTTTTTCAAAATTTTTAAAAGAGAAATGAACCTAATGGTTGATGGAGAATGGTGAATAAGATGGTGGAATTGGTCCGCTTATTCACAATTGGTTGAGATTCAAATATCGATTTTCCTTCAACCGGAATCGATGTCGTATGTAAGGGAACTAACGGAACTTTAGGTTCCATTTGTTGCAAATGATGAATTTTGAAAATTGGCCACTCGGTTTGTTTCTCACAATTGGCTTCCATTGGAATCGTGTCACTAACATCCTTCCAATCTAAATATTCGATTTTCGGTTTTAATCGTTTTAAAGTTTTCGAATATTTTTCTAATTCTGACCATTCGGGACGTTTGATCATTTTGACATTGGATGATGAGAAAATATTAGAATTCTTCAAAACCAAATCCAATGGACGAGAAAGACGATTCTCTACTACATAAACGAGAAGTTGATTGAATAAACTAAAACAATTTATATTTTTACTTTTACGAATAAATTGAGAATCGATACAAGTTGAATCACCGAAAACGGCAATTCTCCCAGACATCAATTTTGATGGTTTTTTCTCGTTATTATTCAGAATGGCTGATTCGATCAAATATTTATTTATTCGATTTGATTCATAAATTTCTGGATTCTCTTCGACAAGCAATTCTAATTTATTGATTAATTGAATGAAAGCGATTCGGTCGTTTTTCAAAAAATTCAATTTCGACAATAATTGATCATCCAAATAAAAGAATTCTCTTAATCGTTCAAATTTATCTTCAATCCGTTTCGGCAATTTACTGAGTTGATCTTTCGACAAAAAATGAAATGATCTTAATGGTTTCATTTCTTTCGATTTTCGCAAATGTCTCACATCGAATAGACCACCAACATTTCGAAGAATATGATTTTCCATGGAATCAGATCGTTTGGTGGCATTGGGAATTTGGAGATAAATTTGATTTGATTGAAGTAATTTACCTTTCTCTGGAAATTGTTGGAGTGTCGTTCCCGAATAGATAATAATATCAGATTGATGTAAAGGTATGTAACCGGAAATGACAGAATCATCAAATTGAATATCGAACGGTTTTAACAGATCGTTCAATGCTGGAATATTCGCTCCCCCAGTATCTGGTAACCACCAACGACCACTGTGTTCATCGAAGAAACGGAGATCACTCATAATTTTCAAATTATACCAATCGGCGAATATGAGAAGTGAAAGTGAATGGGAACGGATGTCCGAGTAGAGTTTAACAATTTCTTCTGGTAGAAATTCATCTTCATTGTCAGTGATGATGAGAGAACTATAATATTTTGCATTGAATTTGGTGAAAGGTTTATTGAGAATTTCAATGAAATAATCCTTATTTCTCAAATATTGAAATAAATCTTTGAAATTCGTATGAAGATGATCAGCATAAACATCCAATGGAGATGTAGAATCCAAAAGATCATCTCGTGGAAAATATCCAGGTGGATATCGGAGTGAATGGAATTGATCCCATAAAATCCGTTTTTTCTTATTTGGCGTCGGAATAATTTTGAGTCGAATTGGAATTTGAATAAATGATTCTTTCTGATTCGACTCAATCGTTAATTCGATATTTCCATTAACTATTCGATTAGTTTCTATTGCTGATGGTTTCACTTTTATTTCGATGGATAACCATCCGGAATATGGCCAAATAATATGAGAGAATGAATAATTGATAGTAATATAACAACTAATTTCACCTAATAATTTCGGTTGATCTTTTATGAAACCAAATTCATGGATTCCATTCAAAATGGTAAAATTAAATTTGACAGGAATTGCTGTTGCATATAACGGTTGGAGACAATGAGGCCAAAAGAAAGGACATTCCACAAAATCCAAATATGATGGATGAATGGAAACTTGAGGAATATATTGATTAATATTATTTAATGCATTATTCACATTGACTCGACCGGCCCCTTGTTCAAATAAATTTGCATCAATTACTCTTTCGGCTCCATTCATTAAACATTGTTTCATTTTCCCAACATTCGTCAATGCAATTTCTTTATTTAAAAAATTTAATTTTCTCCTCTCATAACTTAATAATAATGCTACTATTCCTGTAACTAATGGTGATGCCACACTCGTACCACTTAATCGATGACAATTTCCATCCAATGATGATCCAAGTACTTTCTCACTAAAAGTAATCATATCTGGTTTGACTCGTCCATAACCATTTGGCAATTCCCATGTGGTCATTCCACGAGCAGAGAATGATGCTAAACGATCGTCATTAGTTAATCCACCTACACCAATAACATCAGATTGATCAGCAGGATTATTGATCGAACCGAAAATTGGACCATCATTTCCAACGGCAGAAACGACAATCATCCCATTCGAACTCATCTCTCGAATCTTTTGAATAAATGGTTCGTCCATAAAATCCATACCGCCAATTGATAAATTGATGATATCAATCTTGTTTTGGAGACAAAAATTAAACGCTTCAACAAACCAGCTCGTATAAGAAATCTGATTCTTCGTGAAAACTTTCATAATATATAAATCGGCATCTGGTGCCAATCCTGTACATTTACCATCTCTCCCACCAATCACACCAGCCACAAATGTTCCATGTCCCACGACGTCGTCAGCAATATCCATATCATCCGTCTTATTTTCCTCGATGATGACTTGTGGTGGAATGGGAAATTGTTTGGAAAGTTTCAATTTATTTCGATTCTCTTCATTCTCTACCGAATTTTTGTCGGAAGTTCTGGAGAGGATTGTGGTGGATGTTTTCGTCCAATCAATCCGTTTTTTCACATTTGAAAAATGGGAATGATTCCATTTTAATCCCGTATCTAATATGGCGATTTTCACGTTTTTCCCTCGTTCACCTGACGGCCATTGATTCTCGTCGATATTGAACAGATTCGCCAAATTATCATTTTCATTATTGGGAGGATAATTCGGCATTTTGTTTGGTGAGAAATCGAAGAAGAATGATTTTCTTGAACAGCTCTCCGATTTGAGTGGAAATGATTTCCGTCCACTCAACTTCATTCGAATTTTCTGCTGTGCATAAATATTTGAAATGTGCACATTGTGTGCACTCTCCAATTTCAACAAATTTAACAGATCGTCATAATTATCTTCTCTCTGTTGTCGAATGGAGAGGACGTCGATGTCATTGAATTCTAAATGACGATTACGTTCAACACTAAATTGGAGGGAATGCAATGAAAATTGTTTGACGAATTGTGAGAGAATGTGATTCCGTTCAACGACGTTATAAAATGAATCATATTTCAAGATGAATTCATAAGAGGAAATCAATGGAATGAAATGGTGTGTGAGAAGTAGAATGAAAAAAATCATCTTTCCATTATTTAAAATTGTTTCGCCAGATAAAATCCCATTGAAATAATTTCAATCTTTTCATTCTACTTTTGTTATTTTTGATTATTGTGGCAAATTATTGAGAGGAGATTATACAACTTTCTTTTGTATTGTCTCTTGGAAATTATATTTAATTAGCCCTTCAGAAATACAAGTGGAGAAGTAAATAAAATGACGTAATATACAAATTCTAATTATGTTCTTCCATCTCCTCCTATTCCGAAGAAAGTTTGATGAGACGAAAATTTGAATAAAATTTCTTCTTCAATTCTCTTAATAAATCGTCTCATTCTTCTATTACTTCTTGTCTTATTCCCAAATAAATTTTTACTTCATTATTTTTTAAATATATTTCTCCTTAACCGAACTCTAATAAAATTCTTGGAACTTAAATTGATAAAAAATCGAGAGTTTTTGAAAATCAATGAATATTTGATTCATTGTTTGAAATAATTTAAATTCTGTAAATGAATTGAATTTATCAATTCCGTTGAAATTTAAATAAATGACTTTAATTTTCAAAGGGAAAAATTCATAGGGAAAATAATCGTCAAAATAAAATAAACAATATGAGAACGAGTGAAGAGTATGAAAATTCAATAAAACTTCTTCGGGAAACTTTGAGATAAGAAGTTAATAGTTTGAAAGAATTTCATGAAAACTTTTCTTTTCACGTAAGGAGTGGGAGAAAGACGTCTATAGATTATATACATGAAATTAATTTAGTGTCTGTCGTTTATTCGTTCGACTTGTTTAGAGAGGAGATTATTACGTCTGAATATTAAATGGATCATGTGATGTGAATAAAGAATAGAAAGAAAAGAAAAAGTTTGTAAAAGTTGACAAGTCAAAGAAGATTTTTCAAGAATTTATAGCAGATAATAAGAAGGAGTTTAATGAACAATGCCCAAGAATGAAAAATATCTACCTGATTTACATATCACTTATGAAAATTATGGGAAAGTGTTGATTCTGGTCGAGAATATTAATGAGAGTTTAAAAGCGAATGAATATTTTGTTTTATTAAACGAAATTCGACGTTATGATGAATTGGTTGCAAATAAATCCTCATCGATACTCAAAGAGAAAACTGCAGAATTTCCATCATTTTCATTTAATTTCGTTCGTTTCCGTTATGATGTGATCGATAAAAATAATTTGTTGAAAGGAAAACATAATTTTCCTTCTTATTTACTCGATTTCTCGAAGGATAACTTAGAAGCCACTCAATATCGACGCCATTGTGCTTGGTATCATTTGCAACCATGGAAACGGCCGTTTGGTTATCTTGCTGTGGCTAAAATATCTGTCGATTTTACCGATAGTTCTTATCCGTCCATCATTCAGAAGAAAATGAAAATTATCGAACAACAATATTGTGAGAGGAAACGTAAATTGTTTGAAGCAATTTATTCATCGAAACTCATCATATTTATTGAAGATGAAAATTTTCAAATTAACAAAATTATCAACGATGCAATACAACCAATCGTACAATATGATATTGAAGATTTATGTCAATTAATGAAGAATTTGAAGGAGACACTTCAATTAACAATACATCGTAAGAAATGTATCTGTATCGATGATGATACGGAGGATGATAATAATATTCGGTTAGATTTCGAAGATTGTAAAGATGAAGATTGTATCAGTTTAAAATCAACTGACACCACAAAAAATATACCACCAGTAACATCGAAACCATTCGAAGACAGTATATCATCAGATGGAGTCGAATTTCTAACCAGACCGGTTGGTAGAAGACCATCACGTATCGATGCACATGTTTATCGTTTGAATTTGGGAGAAACGAATACGATTCCGGAACAAGAAGAAAGTATCGCAGAGGAAGAAGATACTTATTCGATTTTAGATGATAATCGAGTTAGTTTAGAATCGACTATTTTCGAAGAGGCACCAGTTCAACAACCACCCGAAACGATGATTACTAGTCGTACTTCGACGTTAGTTGAACATGATCATGATGATGTCGATGCCGAAGAAACGACAATAATAGAGAATTTATTAAAATATTCGATTTATATAAATAAATTGAAATTAGAGGAATGGAATGAAAAATTTTTGAAAGTGAAAGAACAAATTCAAACGAATTTGAAAGATAATGAGACAATGAACGAGATATTGGTTGATAGAAGTGATAATTTAATAATGTTCCGTCTTCAATTAAAATTATTGAAATTATTGCAAATTAATTCGGTGGAGAAAATGAAAAATAATGACGAGTATCTTACCGGATATTGGTCCAGTGACAATTTGAAAATTATTCAAGATAATCAATTCAATTCTTCACTAAAATTATGTTTGCATGAATTGCACGAACAGATTCTCATACCTTTAAGAATTAATCAGGAAATCGCTCTCAACGCACTCTATCGTGATATTAATCATGGATCAATTGTCAACCAATTTTTGAAACATTCGAGTGAAGAATTATCTCGTAAACTTCATAGAGAATCATCAATAAAACAAAGTTTAAAAATTTGGATGGCTCAACCGACGATTATTGAACGGAGTGGTGATCGATTCAAAGTGGAAAATAAAACATTTTATTTCCTCCCTTTCGAAGAGAGTTTGATTACCAGTTTTCATTCGAATAAGTTAAATATTTCTTATTTTTCTCCATTTTTCACATTTCCATTCTTAGACGTTCATATTCGAAGAGATTACAAGGTCGATCTTGTAAGATGATGGGTGATTCGTTATTAATCAATGGGAATATTGCAGAAGCATTAATCATGTACGAATATGCGACCACTCTCCTCAAATCAGTCCGCGACAACATTTGGTTGTATTCAGCAACAATGGGTATCATTGTTGCCACCACAACCATGAGACATGGTATTAATCCGTCAACGAAACTTTATCGAAATTTTGAAAAAGAAGTCAACGGTGAGTTGTATATGGAGAATTTGGAATTGTTAGAAAAAATAAGAAAATTGAATGAGACGAATGAATTCCGATTAAAATATATAAGAGATAGTTATGGATTATCGAATATTTTAGATTCTTTTCGATCTTTATCACATCTCTTGAATGCTGCCCAATTCCAAGATATCCCAATGGAGAAATTACAATCGCTGAGTCAAGAGGCATTGAAAGAGAAAGAAAGATTTCCAATTCCATTTCTACAAACCGAATTATTTCTCATCGCCATTTCTATCCTATATCGTGAAGGTGAACGACGTCACGCACTTTTATATTTGTCATTGTTAACGACAATTCGACTTCCATCCAGCACAGTACATCAGATCGAACGGATAATGGTCATGACTAATTTTTATAGAAAGTTCGATTGTTACAGAAAAATGAGTTGGTTTGGAAAGATTGTGGCATTTTATTGTGCGAAATTGGTAAGTGACACAAAAAATCTGACTTATTACGAGAGAGAAGCAGTTCGATTAAACTTGAATAATTTATCCACTTATAAAATGACCAATTTAACTTCATATTTCCAATATTTGACTTGTCAATCAGAGAATCCTGTAATTAGCCAACTGATGGAAGAAGATAAGACATTGAATGATTGGAATAAATCGAATTTTGGTGCTTATCATTTCTCTTTCCTTCAAAATGATTCCAATTCTATCAATCTTGCAATGGAAGCACAATTGGAGAAGGATCGATCTTTCGGTCGATTATTTTGGAGACAGCGACATATGCAACTCACAAAAGATACGTTATCTTATGATTTTGAAGTGATACCAGAGGATTGTGGGAGACCGATAGAATCATTTAAGAAGAAAAAATTATTCTCATTCGGTCTATTTCTCGGCGAACATTATTTGGGATTCGTTTCTTTACAAAATTGGATATTCGGTCAATTGTTAAACGATTATTATCGTTGTTCTAGACAAGCGAATGTTTTCATCAAACTACATTGTTACATGTTGGAATTGTATGGCATTCATTTACCTTTTAATGAATTGAATACTTTATTGGAGGAATTGAAGGAAGCGGTAAGGAAATTTGATAATCGAATGAAATTGTATCAACAAAAAACTAAATCGAAAGTTGAACGATTAACTATCGATCCGAAACTATTAGACATCTCTAATCTCTTACAATTACGATATGTCTCATATCCAAAATTACATCCACAACATATACTGAAAAATAAAGGAATGATTATTCCCAAGAAGAAAATTTCGAAAAGTCATCGAAAACATCCGGATTTCAATCTGTTTGCTTATCATCCATCGATGCATAATACGGAGAAGGAGTTCGTTGAATCGACATTGACATTACATGTGAAAGATAATGAAGTGACACCATTTGCTCTTCAATTACATTTATTGAATATGTTACCGATTGATATAACGATATCGAATATAAAAATAATTTGTGAATTGGACGAGATTTTAACGACGGAATTGATCGATTGCAATTTGGAATCATATAGAAATTCTCAACGATTTGGTATTCCTGAAACATCTTTACAATCGTCGGAGAATACGAATGAAATAGTTTTCCGCAAATGTCTTTTACCAATTCTTCCCATTTTACTGTATGATAATTTCAAATTATCTGTGGCCTCAACAAATGATAATGTAGCTCCATTTCAACAAAAACTTAAAAAGAAACTACCTCGACTAACCGAAAATTTCAAGGAAAACAATTCGACTTTTAACACGATTTTGAAGAGAGTTCGTCCGAAACGAACAAATAAAGATTTTTATATTAATGAAGTGAATGAATTTGACATAATTCTTCAATGTCGTTATGTTGGATTGTCATCGAACAATGAAACCGTTGCTGAGAGTAGACGACGATCATCGACGACTATTGGACGGACACCTCATCATCGACTATATGAACTTCGACGAGAATCAATATATCGCCAATCGACCGATATAACAACAACACAAAATGATATAACTTCAACGAAGATTGTAGGAGTGCAGATTCATTTGAACAATAATTTACCATTTAACATTTTCTTCAAAAAACAATTTCAATGTAATTTGCATATCGATCGTCTCATGTCACTACCATCTTTATTGTCAATCGATCACATGCAACTATTATGTGATGAGGAGAATGTCACACCGAAAATACAATATGATCTAAAAACTCTCAATTATTCGATATCTTCTCGAGATTATTATTATGAGAAACCGAAAGTGAATTCCCTTAAATCAGAAATGCAAACTTTATTAGTCGACTCATTAATATGTAAAAGTACCATACAACTTCCTTACGATGTGAAGTTCGTTTTTCGATTCTGTTCTTTAAATTTTAAACTTTTCCTTTTGTCAGTTGTGTGGTAAATATTACCGTTTTGAAACAGTCAAATTATGATACGCATTCAAAATTATCATTGTTCTTTCACGAAAAGAATGGTGATGAATTTTCAGATGATAGATTCGAAATTGAAATATTGAATAAAAAAGAGGATCTCATCTTAGAAAATCGAACATCCCTCAATATTAAAATACGAATAAAGTGGTTATCTACCACCGAATGTACTTCGAGCGAAATAAAAGTTGAAATTTCTGTAATTCCCATCATTTTAATTTTACAAATCTGTTTCTAGATAATCGCATTCAGATTCCGACACGAACTACTTGAAAATGAGTCATATCGAGAATTCTCGATAATTAATCGATTAATATCAATTCGGAAGTCAACATAATTTTTATATTTTATGAATCATTTTCGAGCTATTTTTCTTCGATAATTCCTAAGAATTTGTCAAACAATGTTATATAATTTAATTTAATGTTCTTCTTTGTTGTTTGTTAGAAGTTGTGTACGATGTTAATTGTAATTTGCGGATAATATATTGAATATAAAATTTGTTCATAATTAAAATTATTTAATAAATTATATTTTTATTTTTAGGTCTCCTTGATCGTCCTATCATCATTCCTACTTCATCCCTTCACTAATCTCTTTGGATTACATTTAATTCCAAAAGTTTATAAAGAAGATAATTATGAAGGATTTGGTCGATTGACTAATTTTGAGAGAAAAATAATTAATATTATAGTGTTCAAGATATATCTTGAACACTATACGAAAAAACACTATACTAAAGTATATTTTACTAAACATTGAGTTAACTAATTAATTTTGTGCAATCTTTATTTCATTCAGTATAAGGAAGAATTTCATTAAGCTATTTCATGGGAAAATTGAAAAAGTTTGCAGAAATTGAAGTCAATTAATTCGATGGAAATCTAATAATCGATAAAGTTAAAATTGCGAAATGATTCGTACATGGATGATTTCATTTGAATGAAGTAATGATGTAAGGTAAAGGTTTGGATAAGAGAATTATGAAAATGTGCCATTAATTGAAAACAAGTCAATTTAAAGCATTTAGATGACATATCATGAATATTAGCATTTGCATTAGAGAAATAAAATACCCGAACGTCATTCGATTTCTAAGGTAACGTGAATTGAGATTGACCTTCTTTCTGCATCTTGTTTTGTTTCTTGAAGATTTCAAAATGTTGTCGATCGATAAGGACTGGTTCAATCGATATATTCACCTTCTCTCCGTTACTTTTCGTCGTTATAAGACATTCGGCTAATTATCTTGAAAGTGAAAGAAAGTGTCCATTTTAATTTGAGATCGGAAGTCGTAAGGGAAATTAAATTAAAATCAATAATCATTATATCTCAACAACAGAGGAAGGAGAATTGCTATATATTTGGTTGGAGTTGCGAGTAAAGTTTATTCTCAAGAATTTTGAATAAAGTTTTTTGGGGAATATTTTATAAAAAAGTTTACGAGAGATTGCAACAGAATGAATGTGCTACTCTTTGTAGTATCATTCATCTTTGTTTTCCATTCGATCAATAGTCTTACTGTACCTGTCGGTTCCGAGGGATGTTACAAGGGTCCACACCGAGATGGGTTCAGTCAAAATCCCGCCACATACAACCGAAATAAATTGGTTCCACAATTATGTGTTGATGCTTGTGGAGCATTGCAAAATCCATTGGTGACACATGCAGCTGTCATTCATAATAATTGTATGTGTGCTATATCTCTAACATTGGTAGGAAATTCAGATTATACGATATTGACAACCAATGATTGTAAAGGTATAGCTTGTCCTGGTGATTCTTCTATGTCTTGTGGAGGTAGCGTCCCAAACATAGACGATTATGATTTGATACCTTTTCTAATCTATACAGTCGGTTCTGTCACAATTGAAACAATTTCCATTGCCTACAATTCGGCGTTGGATGTAGAAAACTCGCTCTACATCGAAACATCAACACCGGAATTACAATTCACACCAACAGTGACAACAACACCAACGGCGTCTAAATCGCTGATTAAATTCAACATCCGATTATTTACGGCGGACGATATGTATAATTCATTCTTCGCTACTCAATTGGATGATACAGATGTAATAGCAAAAATAGCTCTACCTTATCCAGGACTGTTCAGTTTGAAAGTAATCGCATATGTTGGAACAGTAACCAGTGAAGTTGTCGTTAATGTGAAATATAACGATGCAATTAACAAAGATATTGATCCAGTCATCACATTCCAATGTGCGACCAATATCAGTTTGTTAAATAATTTGTATAACTGCGAAAGTACGATTTGGTATCAGAATAAAGATCTGGTAAATGAAGTGAAAAGTAAACAGAAGCTAATTGTGGATTATGGTTCCAACATAACATCCTTTGATTCAGTAACATCCGAAATTCCTTATGATGGTTTCTCTTATTCCATTACTTTTTATAATAACTTCCATTTTTTAAAGGAATTATTTTCCAGGCATATGGTCCTCTAGTACTACGAGCATTTGGAGTAAAATCCAGTCCAATAACTGTTCTCATTGGGAATATTTTCATCGACCGTCCATGTTATTTGGTTAATGCTATTGTCGCAGGTACCGTAACTCAACTAATTGTTATTCAGTTTTTATATAAATCCCAATTAAATAGAATTGATGTTTTAGGTTGCTCGACCAACTGTTCCAAAAGGATTCACTTGTGATGCCAACCATCTATTTTGTGGTTATACTGGAAAATGTACAAACATGACAAATGTTGACTCTTGTTTTCGTGGTGCTCCTATGGATCATAATGTCGGATTAACCACTCTACAAATAGTTCACACGTTTGCATCGAATGAAATCAATTCAGTAGAACCATCTGCAATTAATATTGGAAATACAAAGAACGAATTCTCCTTTGAATTATTACCAGGAGATCGTATCATAGCCGAAATTGAAACAGATACATACTTAGCAGATACTGGTAAACTCACCAACACTTTATTTCAGGATAGTAGTGCCTCCGTTTCTGGTGATATAGTTACAATTGATTTGACGACAAAACATTCCCCAGTAGCAATTGGCTTAATTACTGCTATTCCATCTGGAGTATTTTTGGGATATGAATATGCTTCTACTGGTATCTTTTCCTTAAATGTATCTCTTGAACATGATGATCAGATAAGTCATGAAGAAAGTACAACAGTCATTTCAGTCAAAGAGATTAGTCGATTCAATATCTCGATTGACGAAACTACAAATTCGGATGATTTCCACATCGATATGAAAACGGATGTTCTCTCAGCGAAGAGTGAGACAATTCTAAAATTCAATATGGATCATTTGGAAGATGAATCGACAAGTTAGACCAATTTCATACTTTCAATCAATTTTCATCAATTTATCGGATTTATAGATGGTGTCATTTATGAAGTTAAGATAGAAGAAGTGAAAACGAATTATTCGATCAATACCTTCAATTATTCATTTTTAACTAACGGTCAATATGTCATCGAAATTCGAGCAGTAAATTTGATTGACGAGAAGATTTCATGTTAGTTTTTACATTTAATTTCATCATCCTAAACTTAATATTTTAGTATTACCAATAACGATCATTGATCCGGTAAAAGATTTGAATTTAACTCTTCTTGGTGGGATTTCAGCAATCAAAGACTCGATAACTTATGCACAAGTTGATGTGAAAGGTCAATCCTATAAATGTGAATTTTGGTACAATTATGTCTCTCCCGACACTGAATACGATTCGATACATACGGCAGCTGAATTTCCTTCGGGATCAATGCTGCAACATATCTATAGAGAATTAGGAGAATATAAAGTTGCCTTTAATTTTTGTGTTCTCTTTAAAAGAATTTGTTTGTTTAAAGCTTCGTGTGAAATGTTACAACTTCTTAAGTTCTGATGAAGCTGAAGAGACTCTTTATGTTCAAGAAAGAATTTCCGGAGTAGAATTTGGAAAATTAATTTACTATTTTAATGAAGAATATCAAATTGTGGCGAATGTTGCGACCGGTTCCTCAATGACGGCGTCTTTATATTTATATGATAATCTGGATACCCTTACGAACGTCAGTGAACCGATGACCGTTAATGGTTATCAATTGGCGACCGCTGTTAAACCTGCAGCGACGAAACGTATTTCTTATGAATTAACGTTAGAAATTTGTAATAATTTGGGATGTGTGAGAAAACAAGATTATTTATTAATCGATTACAATATTCGTCAACCATCAATTACCACTAATATTCCCATCACTAATAAACTCAATTTTGGTGATTCGGTAACGCTGGATATCGAAATGTTAGATGGTACTCCACTACCATCTGATGTTAAGTTAGAATATGACTTTGGTGATAATTCACCAATTAGCGAAGATATCGCTAAAGGATCAGTTCTCACTGATTTTTCAAAGTCATTCACATATGACACAATAGCCGGTAATTTGGTTATTATAATAACGATGAGCAATTTAGTTAATAAATATACATCAGCTTTCAACATTGCTGTCATTTCTCCAATTGGAGATCATTTCCTATTAAAACTGGTACAGAATCCACTCAGTTATCAATTGAAGAATGCTTTAGCTGAAGTGTATTTGGAACCGAAAAGTCCTGGAGTTGCACATTATGGTCAACCAGCAGAAGGGCAATGTTGGTGGGGTGATAACACTAAAACGCCATTGAGTTTTGGGACAGATGCGTCATATATAGATATGAGTAATCAGATGGTCGTCTCACATCTCTATCTCACATCACTTTCATATGATATTATTTGTGAAGTTGGAAATGAAGCTGGTTATGTTAATTTGACTACAACGGTCGATATTCGACAAGCTGTCGTCGGATTACAAATTCGAATGAACCAACCATTAGTCGGTCAATCGGAAGATATTAAAGTAACCGCATTACGTGGACCACCAATTGCGGAAACTACATTAAAATACTATATCGACTCTTCTCTGAAGAAAACTGATCAGCGACAAAGTTATATCTATTTGGAAATTGTGTAAAATTAGTCATTTTCAAATTTTTCTAGATGAGTTATACGAAGAATTTGATGTGTATTCGCATACATTCACGTCAAGTGGTCTCGTCGAAATTAAAGTGGAAGCAATAGATACCGTAACAAACCGTATAATCACAACTAA
Source organism: Seison nebaliae (assembly GCA_023231475.1). Lineage (NCBI taxonomy): Eukaryota > Metazoa > Rotifera > Pararotatoria > Seisonacea > Seisonidae > Seison > Seison nebaliae. The sequence goes on along the minus strand of JALJEE010002461.1, from coordinate 20,506 downwards.
GAAGAATGTGAATGTAAAGGCCAATATACAACCGACAGATTTCTCTGTTGAAATAATTGGGCCAGAAACGGATGAAGCGAGATATACATGTTTCTTTAAGATTTCTTGTTGATGTTCCAGAATTATTACCTATTTTTATTTAGCTTTTGGTGCGACATATAACTTTAAATTGAAATATTTATCTGCGTCCATCACTTCTGGTACAAATCCAGTTGATTCGACGAAGAATTTATTTATCAAAATGTTTGTCAAGGAAACTCAAGAACAACTCTTGCGATCGGAAACAGGTTAATTTCAATACTTCAAAATCTTTTAATCATCACAATATCTTAATAGCTACGACCATCACATTTTCTGGAAATGGAAACAGTGATGAAGAATTTCTTTTGGATTCATCTCTAAATGTAATTCCTTTCAAAGTCTCTTCTCCTGGTACTTTCACCGTTGTGGTTCAATTGTCAAATAATGCAAAGACGATTAATGTGGAACGACAAGTTATAAAAGATTTTCCATTTATGATAGATTATTTAATGTCTAATTGAATTCCAGGTAAGTTTATACGCAGAACCTTATTTTGATACACCTGCCATCGAAGTTCGGTTCAAGCCGAATCTTCCTGTCGGAGCTTCAAATCGAATTGGTTATGGACCAAATTCCGATATTTATCCTTTCAATGTTCAAGTGGAAATTATCCCAAAGATCGTTGAGGGAGCACTTAAAGAGTATAAACTTCTTGTGAATGACGTTGTATATGGAACAGCTTTTGCGAGAACCGATAGTATAACTTACACGTTATCGAACGTCGGTCCAACAAAATTGTCGTTGCAAGTAAATTATGGAATCTCTAAATCCAAAAATTTCAACAATCATATCATTAATGTAAAAAAATCATTGGACACTGTATCGCTACAATTTACTAGTGATGGAACAGCTGAAGTTGAAACGAAAGTTATCGGTCAAACTACATCAATCAATTTGGTAGTTAGCGATTCCCCACAAAATGTTCCAATATGTGCAATTATTTATGGATTAGATGAAAATTTGAATGAAAAGTTATTTTGATTATAATATCAATTAATCCTAATTGTTATAGGAAAATTCTCGGAGTTTTACAAACAGGTGGTATTTGTTCCAAAGTTTTATTGTCTGATTATCATAATAAAACCGGAGGAGAATTCCTTCGATTAGCCCAAACTCAATCTGTTTCAACAACTGAAATAATAAATGTTGGCAATACTGTTGTTCCAGCGACGACGTCAATTTTTAATGCGGCAAAAACGTTCGAAGTGAAAGCAATAGTTTTTACGGAATTTATCACTTTAACTGGAACCGATCCTCAACCATTACCAGCGATTGAAACGAATGAATTAAGAAGTTAACAAAATTTTTCTTAATTTTCAACTAAAATTTTCGAATAATATTTTTCAGTTGTTGTAAGTAATGTGGTTAATACCAACTGCAAACCACCAACAATTTCATTAACATACAGTGGAAATACGAAAGAAAACCGGCGTAAAGTTTATCGGTCAAAACGAGCAATATTTGAAGTGATTGTAGACAAAATCGAATGTGATGGAGCGGAGAACATCAAGAAAAAATGGAAGATCTTCAAATTGGATTCTTACGGTGAACAAACAGGGGAATTAGATTTGACTGAATTCGATTTGGATGATGTGGATTTGGCGTCAAACAATTTGATTATTCCAAAAAATAAAATGGAACTGGGTTTCTATGTTGCCCAATTCTCTATCGAAATGACATCCAGTACTATTGAGAACATCCATTTATTTAATCAAGTGAGGAAGGAATATTTCGAGGTGGTGAAATCTCCTATCATTCTTCGTTTATACCCTGGAGTAGTGTCAACTCTCCAGTGGCAATATCTGACAGATTTCAAATTATCAATGGACGAATATTCGTATGATTCAGATATCGGAAACAGTGTTGACGTGGCAAAAGTGGACGAAAAAAATTTTGTGGAATATCATTGGTTTTGTAAACGAATTGGAGAGGATTTGATTCTCGATCCTTCGATTGGAAAATATGACGTGACAACGGTAAAAACACCGAAATTCGATAAGAATGCACCGGATTTGGGAGGTTGTTTTGGAACGGGTCCAGGTCGAATTGGTACAATTGAAATATCCACCAAACTCTTATTGCCGACGTCTTACCTGGATAAGGATCATGTGTATGAGATAATCGGTACAGCGAAATTTGTAGATGGACGAGAGAGCGAAACTTCGATTATATTAGAACTGAAAGAAGAAGAAGTACTACAATCATCGGTGAAATGTTTGTTACCGGATTTATGTAAACCGGTTAATCATGGCCAACAGATTAATTTTGGTTCTCGAATAACAGTTAGTGGCAACTGTTTGAATTGTAATCAATCGGCAGCAACTTATTATGCTTGGACTGTCAGTTATTTGTATGATGAGGAAATGAAGGAATTGATGCAATCTTGGCCGGATTTCGTTGAACCGGATATCACAAAAGCTACTGTTGCATCTAAAGCGACACATGTAAGTGATGGACATTGGATTCATATAGATAACGTTGAAGAATTTGCAGAGACAACAAATAGCGAATTTGTATTCGATAATGGTTTAATGGATCGATTTCCAATGGTAAAAGAATGGAAAATAAAATTAAGTATCTCAAATAAGAAATTAGAAACCAATTCTGTAGTTATCTTGTTGGTTAATCAGCCACCAAAAGGAGGAAAATGTACAATGGATAAATTCACCGGTACGGTGGATGATGATTATGAACTATTTTGTAAAGGATGGAAAGATGATGGAGAAGTCAATCGATTTGTTGTCATTGTACGAGATCCAACTGGATATCTGGAAGAAACGATAGATACAATTCGAGCTACGGATGGAGCATTCGCTGCACCTAAAAAAATTAATTTACCTGTAACGAAAGGTTTATTATGGATGCGAATATTCGACGAATTAGAGAGCTATACTGAATTAATTATTGGACAATTAGATGTAACAAATGTTCCTCTGGCTACAGCTCAAACGGAAATTGATTCGATTAAATCTCTCAATTTTCTAGACAAATATGAAGATACGGGAGTAATGGAAGTGGATCAATCAAATCCTTTATTAAAAGCGATCACTGAAGGCAATTTACAGAGTCAAGCTGCGGCTATTCTAAAGACAACACAAATGTTACAATCACTTTCACAAAATCAAGTCGATAACGGTTTATTGGAATCAGTAAGAAATACATCAACGGTCAATATTACAATGGCAAATAACACCAAGAATATATTAGGTGACGTTACTACAGCCATGGAAAATGGTAACCCGATTACTGGTTTCCCCAGCGATCTATCAAAAGATGTAAGTTTTGATCTACTAGAAAATTCTATGAAAACTTCAACGAGTAATATGTTAACGGAAGAAAAATATGCCATCCCTGATGCGGTTTATCAGCAGAAAGTTCAGAGATCCTATTCAAGTCGACCTAATCTTGATGATCCATCGGCGAAAGAACGTGAAGAAAATGGTAAAGTTCTCAATTTCCTTGTTCGAAGTATGGAAAATAGTTCAGTACCAAAGACTGTTGACGAAGTAGCATTGAAAGCTACGGCTCTTAGCGGTTTGGCCAAAATGACGACTGGAATGTCGAGACAAACTGTTGATTCGTTAGTTGATCAATGTAATCGATTAGCTCGAACGTTGCATACAGATATGTCCGACGATATATCATTGGCAACAATTCGAACAGCGGCTCAATCGATAGCTAATTGTGCAAGTAATACTATTGAAGCATCAGTAGGTACTGCTTATGGACGAGTTCCAACATTGGCGACCGATTTCGATCGAGCAACAAAAGAACCGGAAGAATTTGACACTGATCTAGAAAATGTGTGGATGAATGACAGATCATTTACTGATAGTTCGGGTAGCATGAATGCTGACCTATTAAGAGTTAACAGAAATGTACGAAAAACAAGACAAATGGCAGCGAAAAATTCTCGAACGTCGTTGGGTTCTCTCCAACGCATCGGACCAACCATAATGAAACATCTGGTTCCCGGCGATATTATCACTGTTCCTTCGACAGCATTACGAATGACAATACGTTCAAAGAGCGCTAGCAATATGGATGGAATGATAATCAATGAAGGTTATTCTCGAATTAAACTGCCCAAATGGTGTGAAATGGTGAAGAGTGATTGTCAAGTGACCAGTCCCAGAAAGGTTAATGTTCAATCGATGGCATTAAATGTGGCTCCGTTACAAAAGATAAATCCAGACTATGGAGTTCAAAAAGGACTAAGTGATGATGATGTACCGGTCAGCATGTCGACAACTGCTGGTTTGACATTGTTCGACGAAAACGAAAATCTCATTCAAATTCAAAACACCACAAAAGAAATCTCTCTTATGGTTCCTAGAGATCCGAAAATGTTACCACCACCATTCATTGAATATAATGCGATTGTCGATGGACGAACACAAAGAAATCCAATGTTTAAATATCATCAGTTCAATATCAGCACGAAGGATGCATCAGTTCATATAAATATTCAACCTAACCAACCAGGTACATGTTATGTGGTTATTGCCAAAAGAAGTACACATGCAATCTTTAATTCAACTAAAATCGATGTTGATGACGTGCAAGTAATAGGGAATACTAATGGATTAGATATGAATTATTATCAATATAATTTATTGGATAATAAAGGTTTTAAAGGAATGTTATCCATCGGAATTCGAGAAGTTTATTCCAATGAGAATCTGTGTAACGATACTGGTCCATTTCCAATTGTCAATCAGAAGACTTTAATAACTGACAAAGTGGCTGAATTCTCCTCCAATTATTCTCTTCGTCTGTTTGTCTCGGGATGTTATTATTATAGCGATAATCGATATCATTCGGATGGTTTACGTGTGGGCTCAAAAACGACTTGGAAATATACCGAATGTTTCTCAAATCACTTATCTGAATTTGCCGGTGGATGGATTGTATTACCGGCTGCCATCGATTTTAATTACGTGTTCGCAAATGCTTCATTTGCTGACAATCCGACAATTTATTCGACGATTATCGTTATCGTTGTGGTTTATTTATTATTATTAATATATTGTCGAAAGAAGGATATACATGACATAGAGAAGTTAGGTGTTACACCTCTTCCAGATAATCGTGCGAGCGATAAATATTTCTATGAAATTGTCGTTTTCACCGGTTTACGTCAAAATGGAGGAACAGAATCAAAAGTTCGTTTTATATTATCTGGTGATAATGGAGAGACAGGTATTCGATTAATGGAAGATTCGAAACGAAAAGTATTCCAACGAGGTGCTGCCGACGCATTTATCATGGCGTCACCTTCAGCATTAGGACCATTGACTTATTTGAGAATCTGGCATGATAATAGTGGAAAAGGGAAATATGCTTCCTGGTATTTGAAGTATGTTCTCGTTAATGATTTACAAACGAATGAGAAATTTTATTTCGTTTGTCAACGATGGTTAGGAGTTGAGAAGGAGGATGGATTAATCGACAGAATATTACCCGTCGCTAATGAAGCTCAACGAACGGAATTTTCTCTTTTATTCACCAAGAAAGCAAGTCGTTCAATGAGTGATGGTCATTTATGGTTTAGTGTATTCGCTCGTCCAGCTACGTCTACATTCACTCGTGTTCAAAGATTGACATGTTGTTTCACTCTCTTATTCTTAACAATGGTCATGAATATTATGTATTACGATATACAAAAAGATGATAGTGCTTCAAATTCCGGTTTAAGTGTCGGTCCATTTCATTTGACTCCATCTCAAATTGGTGTGGGTGTTATCACGTCAATTATCATTATAGTACCTTCGATGATTCTAGTGGAATTGTTCCGTCGTTCGAGAATGCGAAAACCGCCACCAAATCGTTTAAGAGAAGCAATTAAGAAAAATCTCCAGAATGTTAGTACACCATCAAAGACAATTGAAAATTTCTATGATGTGGAAGTAGATGTTGCTCTGCCACCCGAAGAGTTTCGAGGTCTCGATGCATCCAGATGTTATAGTTCATCAACAATCCGTCGACCTGATACAGCGGTTAGTTTACGAGATATTGAAACGGAAGAACAAGCGGGCAAATATTACAAAGTTGCTTCTCCAAAAAAAACGATGAATGAGAAAAAGAAGAAGAAGAAACGATTCCAATTTCCTTGGTGGACAATCATCTTTGCATATTTCTTAAGTTTCGCTATTTCTGGAATATGTGCTTTCTTCATCATCAGTAAAGGAATTATTTTTGGGGATGAGAAAGTTGCTGATTGGTTGACATCATTAGTCATGTCATTCTTTTCCAGTATTTTATTCACTCAACCAATTAAAGTGATAGCGTTAGCTGTCATATTCTCATTGATTTGTAAGAAACAAGAAGATGATGACGAAAGTAATAATAATAATGAAGATGATATCGTAGCAGATATTCAAAATAAATCATTGAAAACTGACGAACGATGGTTACATGCAGTTGAAGGAACAGATGATCAACTAATTACAACACGGGCAAGAGCTAGAGATGTGGCACCACCAAATGCTTATCAACTGAAAGAAGCTCGAGCTAAACGACAGAAAGAATTAGAAATGATGAAAGTTCTCAAAGAAATCGTAACTTTCTGTATCTTCTTAATGTTACTCTATGTGGTAGCTTATGGTAATCGCGACGCGAGAATGTTCAATATGACAGATCATTTAGAAACTGTTTATGCCAATGATCGACTTTATCCATTTGAGAATGTCAATTCATTCAGCGACTTCTTTCGATGGTTCGACAATGTTCTCATACCAAATTTCCGAGCAACCGAATGGTACAATGGAGATCAGCCGGTCAATGAACGTGGTTTCATTGGTGACAGAGCAAACCGTTTATTAGGTTATGGTATCGTTCGACAGATACGCGTAAAACATGAGACATGTAAAGTAGTGAAGCAAATGGGAAAATTTTATCGAGACTGTCTCGACGACTATTCGTTATTAAATGAAGAGAAACGGAATTTCGACAGCAAATGGGAATTGTACGATTGGGAGAGATTGGAATACGAGAAAGGACAAGCGAAAATTTTTGCAGATTTCGAAATGACGAAAAACGATACGGAATTCTTCTATACAGATCCATCGCAGATTGATGGTTTACCATATGCTGGTTTAAGAACTCTTTACTCCGGAGGTGGTTACGTCTTCAAAATAAGAGGAAGTACTACTGCTTTATCGGAAGCGATCAATAAATTGAAGGATGGAAAGTGGTTAGATCAACAGACGAGGGCTGTCTTTATTGAATGGGGAATCTATAATGCATGGGCAAACATTTTCTGTTCGTGTACTATGTTATTGGAATGGTTACCGACAACCGGTTTCATCAAATCATATCGATTTGAACCAATGTCATTATTAAATCATTATGATGGTTTTGCATTATTCAAAGTGATTTGCGATGTCGTCTTCGCCATTTATATCATATTTTATACTTATGGTGTAATTCGTCAAATGTATGTGAAAGGTAAGAAGAAATGTTGTTTGCTATTTAGCGACTTTTGGTTCATTGTTGACTTCTTAATTGTCACTTTATCTTATGCCGTTATAGCGATGTATATCTATCGATTAGTGAAAGGTTTGGACGTAGCGAAAACGTTTAAAGAATCGAATGGAAATCAATATATTCGTTTACAACGAGTAGGATATTTCAATGAGATGTTATCGAACTTTCTCGGATTCATTGCCTTCATCACCACCATCAAATTCCTTAAATTATTGAGATTCAACAAACTAATCACTTCACTTGGTCGCACATTGGCACTTAGTGTGAAACAGTTATCGGCATTTATGGCCATGTTCATGATCGTATTCCTTGGCTTCGGTTTTGCCTTTTATTTGACATTCGGTTATCGATTAAGAGCCTTCAGTACCGTACTCACCGCTTCCTACACTATGATGCAGATGATGTTAGGCAAATTCGAATTTGCTGCCATGCAAAGTATCAATTCACCTTTAGTCAATTTCATGTTATTAATCTACAATTTCTTCGTCGTTTGGGTTCTACTTACCATGTTCATCGCTATTATCAACGATTCGTTTGCAACGATCAAAGCGAGAATGAGTAACGAACAAAATCAATATGAAATGCTTGACTTCATGTTTAAGAAAGTGAAGGTTTGGTCCGGAACGGCAACAAATCCAGATGATCCAGAATATTGGAAGACGAAAGGAACCGGTCATGGTAATGTGGCATACGCCGATCAAGTTAAAGCATTTCCTAGAAAAGTTGATGAATTATTATTCGCATTGAACAAAGTTAAATTTTCGTAATAATTATATTTGAATTTCATCTTTCGTATTAGGTCTATGTGGAACAAAACGAATTTGACAAAGCTTTCACCAACAAACTCAACGGAGAATTTAAGTAGTCGAACAACGAACTGAATGACAAACAACGAAACTATAAATTAAAATATATTTATTCAAATTTCTTTTATTTCTATGGGATAATAAATCAATTATTAGTGGAGTAATATTTGTTTATTCAAAATTGAAATAAAAGATAAACTTTTTATCACTCTTACTTATCTCATTCTATCATTTAATATATTTAACATATTATACTTCACAAATATCTGATTTGAGGGATGTTCCAATTAAACTTCCTAACAGGAATTTGATATTAACAATAAAAAAAAATTAATCTTATTCGAAAATTACAATAGTTTAAATATTTTTAACTTTTAAATATTTCCCAATTGAGAATTTTTTTAAAATTTCTTCAAATTCTTATGGTAATTTTCTTGAAAATCTCACATTCTTGTCTGAAAAAGTGAAAGAGTATATACAATTATGTATATCAGTGGATAGTTGTGACAAGAGAACGTTTTTGTGTAGCACATGTAGAATATAAACTAAAAGTTCAAAAAATATAAATTATCGAAGATTATTTTCTGTTTCATTTATTGAAGATTATGTAAGAGTTGAGTTAAATGGGGAAAATGTTACAGAAATACGTATCTTATTCTACAAGTCATCATCATCAATTCAAAAAAAAATTTTTGGTTGACTAAACACAAAAGAGTTAATCATGGGTATCGATATAAATTTATTAAGAGAAGATAAAGGTGGAAATCCGGAATTAGTAAGAGAATCTCAACGACGTCGATATGCCGATGTGACGTTAGTGGATCAGGTGTTAGAAAAGGATAAGGAATGGCGTCAAGCCATTTTCCGTAATGATTTGTATAATCGTCTCCTACGTCAATGTAGCAAGGCGATTGGTGAGAAGATGAAGAAGAAATCGATCGATGGAGACAACGATGGAATTGGTGCAATAATTGATGAGTTGTGTACTAACGTGGAAGAGTTGGATTTGAGTGGATTGAAAGTGTTATCAGTCAACGGAATAAAAGAAGTCAAATTAAAATTGGATGATGAGCAGAAAAAGAATAAAGATCGAACTCTCCAATTAGATAATGAGAGAAAAAATCTACTCAATCATATCGGGAATTTGGTGCACGATTCCGTTCCAATAAATAATGATGAAGATTTAAATAAAGTGGAATATACTTCGGGTGATATTGAAACAATAAAGAAATATTCACATATCGATCTCATTCATATGATCGATGGAATGGATGGTGAACGAGGAAGTGTTGTTGCTGGAGCTCGTGGATATTATTTGAAAGGAGCAGCTGTATGGCTCGAACATGCTATTGTTCAATTGGCTCTACGTCAATTAGACGAGAAAGATTATGTGCCTTTATATACACCATTCTTTATGAAGAAATCAGTGATGAGTGAAGTGGCACAACTCTCTCAATTCGATGAAGAATTGTACAAAGTGATCGGACGAGCTTCCGAAGATGTTAATGAGAAGAATACAAGTGAAAAATATCTAATTGCTACATCCGAACAACCGATAGCTGCTTATCATCGTGATGAATGGTTAAATGCATCGATGTTACCCATAAAATATGCCGGTTGGTCTACTTGTTTCCGTCAAGAAGTCGGATCTCATGGAAGAGATTCCAGAGGAATATTCCGAGTACATCAATTCGAGAAAGTCGAACAATTCTGTCTTTGTTCACCAAAGAACAACGAATCATGGAAATTGATGGAAGAAATGATAGAAAACGCCAAATTATTCAATGAGGCACTCGGATTACCGTATCGAATTGTCAATATCGTTTCCGGTGCACTGAATGATGCAGCTGCGAAAAAATTCGATTTGGAAGCTTGGTTCCCCGGCTCAAAAGCTTTCCGCGAATTAGTCAGTTGTTCCAATTGCACCGATTTCCAATCAAGACGATTAATGACGAGATATGGCCAGAAAGGAATGGATGGCTCAGTCGAATATGTTCACATGTTAAACGCGACAATGTGCGCCACAACTCGAACTATTTGTTGCATTTTGGAGAATTATCAAACTGAAACTGGAATCGAAGTACCGAAAGTCCTTCAAGATTTCATGCCGAAAAGATTTAAACAATTCATTCCTTTTGTTAAGCCACCTCTCATTGACGAGAATACAACAACTACCACTACCACTACGACAACAAAAAAAAATAAAAAATAAAATTTTTTATTCTTTAAAGAATTTTTGATTTTGAAAAAAATTTAATTTAAAAAAAAATTTTCTTCTGAAAAAATTTAAAATTTTTTAAGAGTTTCTTCTTGCAACTTTTAGTTTGATAAGTCATTTGAAAAAGATTAGTAAAATTAAATAGAATAAAAATAAAAGAATTTTCAGCATTTCGTAATTTAAGCTAATACGATAAATTTGACATTGAAATTGATAAATTCTCAAATTTTTCGTAATATTTATGAAAATAGATTTTGGAAGGAGAATGTATCCGTGTGTGGAGGCGAATGGTAGTGATGACTGTTATCAATGGGGTAAATGGCGTATTCGTTCGTCTAAAGGAGTCATGGCGAACGAGGATGAAATTGAGGAGATAAAGAAATCCGTCCAAGTTGACACATTACCAGAAATGTTATTTAATAAGAATTCTCTTCATTTGACGTACGAGAAAGATGAATATAACAGATTTGTTTTGTCGTTTAATGTGATCGACGCGTTGAAATCATTGAAAGGAAAATTGGTGAAAACGAATGTGGCTGTTCACGGATCAGATAAATGGCGAAATTCTCGGGCTCAATATTTCTTACAACAGAATATTGATGAGAATGAGAACGATGATGATTGGACATTCGCTTCCGATTACACGGGAAGTTTGGAAGAAGATGAAAATTTTAGTTTCGAAGTTAATTTTCGTTGAGATTTAATGGGAAAATGAGAAATGATGATCGATTATAGGAAACAGACGAACGAATCGATTATGAGAATTTACGAATACGAGAAAAAATTCATTATGAAGAATCACTAATTTTGTATGAAGACGAATTAGGCGATCAAGGTATTAGTGAATGTGATGTCCGTATTCGTTGTATGCCAACTGGATTCCTCATTCTACTCAGAGTCTTCCTTCGTGTTGACAATGTTTATATTCGATCTTTGGAGACGAGATATCGCTATCGTACAAACAACAACATACTAATGAAAGAAGTAACTGAGAGAGAGAATTTCGTGGACGAACTGAATGAAAGTGACGCCGATACAAACATGACGAAAAATGTTGATAGAATAATTCCTCGATTGAAATTGATAAAACTTCAAACTTTCAAAATCAAACTTTAAGATTTTCCATTGTACATTCTAAATTAATGATCAGAGACATTGAAAATCAATTCGAATTCACTTTAATGCTCCACTCAATCTCCAAATGATGGAAGATAAATTACAAATCTCAAATTTAGAGACCTTCATACTGTCAATTCATAGAGATCTCAATCATATCCAGACAACTATTATTTTAGAGTATATCCAATAACATAATATTTTACTAAATTGTCACATAACTTCACCTCTTATTATATTAAATATTATTCGAATATGACGTTTAATTCAATAATTAAACGAAATTCACAATAACAATCTTGAATATTCCATCATATCACATTTTTCCATATTCAAAGAAATATTAATTATATTTTTAAAATATGGGAAATTAAGTATAATTAATAGGTTGATATAACTCGTAAATGTTTAAGAAATAAATTTCCCTACCCATTCTCTTTTGTCGTCGAATCTTTACTCTTATCGACAAAATTACCGATTGGAACTTCCACGCTTCTCATATTTCGAACACAAACTTCTTACATAATCGATCAGTATTTTCACATACCTGTCGATACTACAGGTAATCTCATAACATTGGACTTCAGGATTTTAGAGATTTGATTTTTCCCTACGATCCCACAGATTCTATGCCAATCGATCGAGAATCACTCGCGAGTATCCAAAACTTTTTTACATTTTTTTCCACTTTATCCCGACGGAAATTTTAATCATAATAATAATAAAACCGAATTTTAGGTGTTGTTGTTAGATCTTTAATTAAATTAATTATTCGTAATTATTAAATCGTATAACTAAAAATAGTATTAATTATATACTATAATAATCATTTATTGATATATCGTATATATTAGTTGATTTTAGTTCAAAAAATCATTCAAATCGAATGATAGAATCTACCATTTCGTTCAATTCTCTCTAATTCGAAATATAATTTATCGAAATCAAATTTCAACGGTAATCGTTTAATAGACGTTCTTCTTAAATCTGCAAATTTGACAAGGGTCTCATTCAATGGATTGGTAGATAATGACACTAATTTCATCGTTTTCCCTACTCTCTTAAATGCCACATAGTCTTTGAATGTATGTTTCACATTCTTCAATGCCATTAACTTGTCGTCAAAATATAATTTTTGAGATAATTCTTTTTTTTTCGATTCCTCTGCCGCATTTCCTGTTATACTGTCGATAAATAAAATAATTTGACACTTAACAGAGAAAGCAGCAATTAATGGAATTGCATGAGTGATAATGTTCAATTCTCCAAAGAAGAATTCTGCATAAAGTTGTTGAGAAAGTTCAACGGATTTTAGACTGATTACCATATTGGGTGCCAATAGATCTTGAGTTTGTTTATGAGAAAAAATTGACATAATTCTATCGTGATTATGAATGATATCGGCTATCTCAAAATGATAGTCGTCTCCGAACAATTTGATGAAACTTTCAAATATTTCATTTGAATTCAATTCTTCGATATAAGTAATGAACGACATCTCCATCATCAATTTGTAATAGAGACTGGGATTATTTTTCGTAGGAATTGAATGTAAAAAATTGAATTCGTCCATAATTAGAATGAGTTCGTTAGTTAATGACGATTTGAAATGTTTCGCTGGTTTCATTTGCAATTCTTTTATATCTATCAATTGAATCATTGATTTCTGATATATTTTGTGAAGGAATTTATCCATGACTTGAAAGACTTCTGAAATTAACAAAGAGAATCCGAGCATGATTTCTGATAGTAAGAAAGCACATTGAAATAATGAACAGATGTTCTTCGAATTGTGGCTATTAATAATTGACTTTAATATGAAATTACTCTCATCAGACGATAAGGTAGAAGATTGATTGAATTTGTGAGGATTGAATCCTTTGCGAAATAATTGGAAACAGGCGGAACTTCCTTCGATTGTCGACTTGAATTTTAGTAGTGCTTCGTTATATAATTCGATCAAAGTGTCATTTTCATGAAGTTGTTTATAATCGTGAAATGTTTTTTTTATTGACAATAGATAAATGAGATATTTGGTTGAAAATGAGACGAATGTCAAATGGAGCACTCTCTTAAATGCGATGATTGCATATTCGAACTTACTGGGAAATCGTTTCAGAAATTTCTTGAAATTCTCATGTTCTTCCACCATATTCTTTGCATAAACGTTTGATAATTCGATAACAGTATAACGATCTGAATTGGAATAATCGATAGGTAACGAGAATACTTTGACTTTCGGTAAAATGTGCATTAAATCAACTAAATTGTCATTCATATTCTCATTAACAATTGAATTGAAAAAATTGTTTGTCGGTTTCCTTATCTCGAATTCTGAGAGAGATATCTCTCTTGACAAGTGGAAGATAAAAGTGAAATAGAAAAATAAAATCATTTGAATTAAAAAAAATTCTTAAGGAAAATTTTCCCAATTTTCTTTATTTAAATTCTAAACGAAATGGACCATTTTTCAAACTTAAACAGAATCTTTTCCGTGTAATCTAATCGTTGTACCATATAGGTATATGTATCTGATATTATATATTGATATTCTAATTACTCTTATGGGATATATGGTGTTATGATATTCTTATCTATTTTTAAACTATTAAAGGTTAATTAAGGAAGGATTAATTAAATTTTATCTTTCGTTGTTGAGAGAATAATTTTGTTGCGTTGAACAATTTCTCTCCACTCATCAACATGTTGTTGATGTTCCGATTTTTTTGAATAGAAGATACCTAATAGATGTTGAATATGGAGGGCTGATAGAATAACCCGAATATCAGTCAATCTATAAACTACATCATTACTCACATAGTTCCAATGCGTTCCATCCAATGAACGTGTCAAAGCAATAGCATGTGCTCTCAAGTCGGATTCTTTATGTTCAATATCTGCTGCTTTTAATAAATATCGACAGACTTTTCTGAATAAATCTTCAAAAAAATCAATAGATTTCATAAAATTATCTCGAATTCTTGTGTTATCAAGTTTCTCAAATATATCATAAGCTTTGTGAAGCTGAAACATTTGATACTTCATACACTCTTCGATTTCATTGTGATATTTGTCCGATAACTGTTGTTTATACACTTTAATGTCAATTGTCCTGCTTATTTGAATCAAACTGAGTACAATAGCCGTTACATCATATGTGGAATTCTGATTACCTACCGATAGAAGATCTTCGAACAATTGAATATCTTCTAATTTAGTAGCATTGTTGAGTTGTAAGGGTACATGAGATAAGGGAACGGGTTTCCTTTTAATTTTCCAATGTATCAACCATAAAGGTGATTTCGAATCTAACTTTTCAAGTAATTCTTTGAAATATGGGACATAAACTTGTTGGTTTTCAATTTTCACATAATCGTGGTTTTCCCGATATTTACCATACTGAACAGAAACTACTACCCAATAGGGTAGAAATTTATTGAAACTTAAATCTAATAATTGTATTTCAGTTGGATATAAATATTTCATTATATTATCCGCTTCCACCACTTTCTCATACGTTAAATAATTATTTTCATTCTTTTTATCAGGATTAGTTCTTATAGAAATTCCAAGAAACTTTAAGTTCTGCCTGACCATAAATGAATTTTGCTGTGTATATGGAGTTTCTTTAATGAGATCAATATTTCCAACTAATTCTCCATATATCAATCGTTTTCTGATATCTGGAAATAATATGTCAAATATTGTAACCATATCGAAAAATAAATCCTTTTCATATGTGACACCATAAGATTTTTTATAATTAATTTCAGGTCCTACTGTTTTGCCTAAAAATGTTCTTTTAGTAGATTCAACTCGGTTTTTATCCAAAAGTAAAGTAAAATATTCCAAATAATTACCGTAATGCAATTTATCCACATTCCATAGCATAAATCCCCATGATTTTAATATTTCCATTCCAAGAAATTGTGATGCAATTTTTTTAGTTTTAACATTATCATCTGATGGATTATTGAATTGCTCTCTAGCATCATTCGTTATCTCGATCCAACTGTTATTACCATGATAATGGAATATTTCTAGCATAAAATGCGGAATTGTTTGGAGTGCTGCCAAAGTAGCGATTCCCAAACAAGAACCTATTGTATTATTCGGCATTTTTGGGTATTCATCAGGACAGTTTTTTTCTGTCGAAAACAACTCAAACCGAAAATCAAATGACTGATACGTATATTCATCTCTATGGATCTTTTCGTCCAAATAATTTCCTAACATATGCAACAAACAAAATAAAACAAACAGACAAAAAGAAAAATGGTTTGGATTCTAAACAACTAAACAGTTACTGTTTTCTCTTCTTGTCACCTAAATTTAGTTTTAGGACTTAAAATTTTTTATTGATAACTCTTGGGCAATGATTAGGACAAACAATTAATATGTAATGATGAACCAGTGTCGTTTACCACATTCAATCAGATAAAAATGAATTCTTTGTAGGGATAAGAGGAACACCAACAAATAAGTGCTAATAAATATTTTCTTTTCTTTTTAATTTACCCAACGGGATCTAGTGCTACAACTGTATTCCCTGGAGACCATTTTTCTATGTTCCCATTCTTTCTTGTTAATGAATCGGCTTTCATAGATGTTACCCTTCACTTTTTTCACCATCCTGAATTTCTTACCACTTCCCATTCTTATGTGGAGTCGTATTTTTTCACTAATTGAGAAATTTATCAATTCTTCTTCTCACATCTCACATACACTGCCAGATACTATGGGTTACCTTGAGACATTTCTCTTACAGATTTATTTTATCTCCACATACGACTCCACTTCCGCACTACACGAAATTCCGTGAATAGAGGTGAGTGGTGCAATGAATAATATAGGATCGTGTGCGAAAAAACCGAAAGTTTCGATTTCACTAGACGTTGGATGAGAGTAAAGATGTGGGATAAGAACCCAGATGATGCGTCGATAGTAGAGAATGGGGAATGGATTCAGTGACTGCGAAAGTCAGATTTCGATTAATTCTCCGGAAGCAACCAATGAGGAGCCGGATGATGTTATTGTATGTTCGGTCCATTCTGAGGAATGAACTATTAGAGACGAATAGTAACGAATCGAGTCCGCACAATGGGAGAACGAGCGAATTGAAAACCTTTAGAGTCTAAATGTATCTAAAGTTTAGACGAATAGTTAGAGAAAGGTATTTCGTTCGTGAATTAGCGAATTAATTCGTATTAATTTATTCCGATGTTAATTATAATGATAAATAAAACTAAAAATAATGATTGACGAAAATTTCACATAATTTATTGTAGTTTAATATGATTAAATTTTATAGTTACTCCGAATGTGATAAAGCAATAATAGAATTTAAATTTTCATTCTATTCATTCTGATGTATCATATTCCGTTCATTCACTATGTAAGAGAGATTGGTTAAGGATAATAATTTACTTAAAACAAGTTTTCTTAACTTAAGAGGTTTCTATCTAAAATAATATTACTATTCACTTTGCTTATTACTTACTATTATATTATTGTCTAAATATCAGTTTGTAAAAACGAAGGAAATTAATTAAAATAAACTTTTAAACAAGATTTTTACTGATTTACTGAATAAGGTAGGTTCAATGTAGCATCCCACCCAAAATATGAATGGCTTAGGAAATTGTCATCTAAATCCACTAAATATTAAAGAACTTACAAATGTCATTTAATGTCAGACAAACCAGCTTAAAACTAGCTTTTGCATCTAAAAGGACTACGAGTCTTCTATTTGGATTAGTTCAATCTGGAATTAATAAAAATCGGAATTAAGAGGTATATCGGATATTGAATAGCAGAAATGATCGACTACTTATAGCCATGCCGGTTTCGAATCTATGAGCCACGTTTTTTGACAAAAAATAATGTTGAAGTCGGAAAAACAATTGAGCACATGTGGAAGATGAGTTGCTGTGAAAATTATTGTATTTGAATGTGGGAGTAAGAAGCTGGTCAAATTGTAACGCATCTGTATGCCAGCGTGTTTTAGTCATTTTATGTTTATCTCAACGACATTTAAGAAAAGATAAGCTTAATGAAGAGAAAGATATAAAAGATCTCAAATTTCATAAAGATAATGATTATTATTATATTATTTATTCTTGCTTCCTCCTGCAGCCTTCCTTTTCATTTTTCCGTTACAAAACAATTTTTTAAAAGCAAAATAAAACTTCGTAAGCTCAATCATCTCATGTTTTTTACATGTGTTTGTGGGAATTACAACAAGTGAAAAAGATAGAGTCTCTTTCAAAATGAGAAAAATGAAGTTGAATGAAAATGGAGATAATCTGGAGAGTGGTTTGTGGGTAAAATTCGAATTGAAAATTAAACAGTTCCCGAACAATTAAATGGAAATATTTTGTGGTCATGTTGATGCTCGAAAATTCATCATTAGTCGTCAAATTATGTTGTTGTCGAAAATTGTTGACAAACCAATATTTCAAAAATATGAAAGCGAAGCAAGAAAAAAGAACCGTCAATCATGGTTTTCTTTTTTTCCCCTACATTAGTGTAATTTCCTTGGGTGTTCAATGATGAGAAACGTAAATTATTCCAAATCATTAATGAAAAATGGATGATTAAAATCTTATTAGCAATCTCTCTGATGATTTTATTAAAACGAAAATATTATTATAAAAACAATTTATTCTCGTCTATAAATTAAATGTCATTTTTTTTAGGTATATCTAATGGATTGTTTTTGCAAATATTGGAGAACCCGAAAATAGCAAAATGGTAGAATAGTCTCATTAAAATTGTTTAATTCATCTTCATTCAATTTATTATTCTGGATACACCTGGTCTCAAATCATTTGTTCCCAATTTGATTGATGAATTCGGAAGATGAATAACATTTAATTTTTTATTTTGTCATCAATTTTAATTATTGAAAATGAAATTTCTCATATTGCCCTAGTGATTAATTTATCATTATCTCGATTAATATAGGACTAATAATTATGAAAATCGACAATGAGGTTCAAAAATATATCGACCAGATGATCGTGGAAAGGAATATTATTGATAATAAATATTAATGAACATTCTCAACAATGAATTCGATGATGATATTAAATGATATTTAATATTATATATAAATTAATATTAGAATTCAAACATAAATTCTTGGAATAAAAATAAATATTGTGTTCGCTTCATAATATTATTATTTATTGTTTAAAATTCTTTATCCGCGTTACCCTATGGGAATTTCGCGTCTTAATAAAAAAAAGTTAAAAAAATCCCGTCGTTATAAAGTAAAAAAAAATGTAAAAAAATTTCGCTCCTCGCCAGTGTTGATCAATCGGTGTAATTCCGCGAGTGATTTCCGATCGATTGGCATAGAATCTGTGGGATCGATATAGAACGATAGAACTTCATATAGATAACCCGTAGTATCGACAGGTATGTAAAAATACCATAAATAAAAACCATTTTAAATGCAATTTATCATTTTATATTTATGACACTCTTCTTATCTCTTAATATTTTGCATTTTAATAAACTATCTCTTTTCAGCTTCTTTTAACGACTAGCTCTCATCCTATCAATCATATCTATCAAATTCCTTGTAAGTTGTTTCACTTACATAATTATTGAGGCCATATTTATGTCCATTTATTTCTCGATACCATGAACTGATCAAAACAAATGATTACAACGAATTATCATTATTTTTTTTTCTTCACCCTGGGGGATTATTAATCCTTTAATGTTTTTAACGTCGAACAAAAAAAACTTTCAAAAAGTAATAATAAAAAATTTGTAGATTTCAATGGGAGTAGAAGAGCAAGTGTGTATGTTTTAATTATATTACGTATATTGTATGATATATTATGTATATGGATTTTCATTAAGACTTGTACAATTTACACCAAAAATTTGGCCATGTGAACATTCGTCATACAAAAACTTCGTTAGTAAGCCAAAAATTTGGTTAAAAAATATTAAAGGGTTAACTAATAAAAAATATATATATATAATTTCTCATTGCAACCTTGTACGCAATATTTCTTAAATTTATAGTTTAAATATCCACTGAATATAGATCTGAATAAATTAATATAAAATGGTTTGCCCAAAAAAAACCATTTGTGTATTATGCATAATTGTCAGTAGCAGTCTTCTAATCCGGGTGCTCTACATATCTCAAATTGTTCAACCATATCATCATATCATTTTCGAATCGATTAATAAGCTACGAAATCAGACACTGAATGATCCATTTTGTTCATCTAAATTTCTGTTCGACAAGTTTATGAACAATTATTCAACATTAGAAGATGTCGGAAATTGGGAGTCATGGAAATGGAAACCTACAACATGTAAACGTTTGTACATTTCTTTTTCCATTATTTTCACCAATCCCTTTAAGTTTTGAATAATAGTGTCACTAAGTGCATAGAAAAATATAAAAAAATTGCAGTGATTGGCGATTCTTTTGGAAACCGTTATGGGAATTCTATAATATTTAACTTTGAGAAATTGGGATATCGATGCATAGTAGATAGAAGATATAAGAGTAATAACATAATGGATAATACAACATACTTCATTCGGAAAGATGAATATTATAGTAAAAAACTGAAATTTGGAAAAAGTGATTGTATGTCATGTTATTCATTCAATGCCACCTGTGTGTTGATGAATAAAACCGTAACAATTGAAACTTTGGTAATGGATTATATTAGAGATGCTGAAATTACATTATATCGAAATCGTCATTTAGGTAATTGCAGGAAGGAGATTCCATCAGCACATTGTAGAAATGTTATAACGA
>JALJEE010002443.1:0-36880 GCA_023231475.1 Seison nebaliae | reverse complement strand
TGTGTGGGACATCAGGAGATGATGGGAAAGTTATTTGAGATCGACTACTCTCTTTTCTTCTCGGAGTACTTAAATTTGTAGATTGTCTATTGGTGAATGGAGACTTGGTTACAGGAGTTTCATTTACCGTTGTCTCATGATACGTGTTTTGTTCAATAAAATTAAATCTTGAAGATTTATCTGGTTGGATTCCACGACTTTTTGGGCTTCTTCCCAGACGCGGCATTGGGATTGAAGATTAAAAAAAATTCTGGTGGAAAACTCTTAAATTTATTTTATTTACAAAGCCAATATTCATTCATTCACTCATATTAAAATATCCAATCCATCCACCAATTATTCATAAAAATATCTTAATTTAAATACTTAGGCTTAAATCTATCATTTTTCTTTTATCAAAACTTCAGATTACTTCTTTATTGCACTTTCTGCCTATTAATTATCCATTGACTTTCAAAAAATATTTTCTATTTCGACGTTCAACAATTTTTTGAAAACATAACATATAATAATTCAATAATTTTGAAAATTTAAGAAATTGCTAAGAAAATATTATTCGAAAATATCGTCTACTTTTCTTACAAATGTTAATTGTTAATCAAATTCAATTTTATATCGGTAAACAATTGTAAGACAGAAATATATTTCTTATAATTCTCTGACGTGTTATATGATTATTGTAGCATTTATACGATTTCATATAATAATTTTGACGAAATTAGGAAATTTATTTGAAAATTGAAAGCTATTTATCTGATCCTATTATAGTATTATATATTACAATTTCGTTGTCAATTTGATATATCAGTTTAAAATCATATCAATATTCAGTATCATTATCAAATAACATTATCAAGTTTATTATTGTAGTTTGAATTATTTTTTTTTTGATAAATTAATATATTCGATAGAAGGATAGTTTAATCGTATTTATTCATGGGTGATTTCTGAATTCAAAAAAATATCGAAGTTCAATTTACAGAATTAATTTAAACAGACATAATACATTCGCCGCTAAATTGATCGCATACGATCAATGGTTATAACAATTTTGAAATACTCAAAAAAGTTTCGTTCTTTATCTCCGTTTGTTGATATTTACGAAGTGATCAATAATCTTACAAAAAATTTCTTAAAACGCCCAAAAGTTTTAAAATTTCAGTTCACATTTTCAGTTTTTATAATTCATTCTTGTAATAAATAATTCGAATTTTTGTTTTCGGTTTCCTTAAATTATTTTTGGTTAAAAACGGATTATTAATGGAAAGAAAAATAGAAAACAAATGGAAATCTTTTGTTAAGAGAGGAATGCATTCGTACAATTCGATGAGTTGCACTATCGTAATTATTTATTCAACAGCTGCTGATTAATAAAACAGGCACTTGAAAACAGACATCATCAAATGAAATTAGTTGTGCGTGACATCAATCTCAGTATTTCATTGGCTCTTTCATTCCGAATGGAATGGAAACACATATCTGAAATTCAAACTAACTAAACTACTGTTTTTCTTCTGTTTTCTTTCACGTAATCACAGCAGTGAAACAGAACAGTAGAACAAAAAGGAAGAACATAATATTTCTCTATTTTTCTGTTGCATATTCTTTGCCCTAACAATATATGTAGGATATGGTAAATGAAAGAATGTGAATAATTACTGAATAAAAGTTTCTTTCGTTACTTTTTCTTTTCATTAAAGAAAATCGTTTTGGATATTTAGTAAATAAAGATCTTTTGACTTCACAAAATTTAGTTCAATATTTGAATAATTTTAATCAGAAATTGAATTATGTGAACTTTGAATTATTTTCAATTGAATGAATGAAATTCTTGAAAGGAAATTGAATGAAAGATGTAGTGAATTTTATTAATAAATTTCTCCATGAAGAGAAAAGTCCGAGTGATTGTGCATGCAGTGGGCGCGGAGACAAAGATAAAGAAAGGAAGATGTAATATTAATTCAAGACTTAATTAGAATAGCTATTGTATTCGATTTGCTTACAAATAATTTATCATTTGACTAGTTCGATTATTGTTGGAATTTTCATTCCTCTCTTCTTTTCATTTATTCGATTCTTTTGTGCGAACATAAAGACGAATAAAGAAGCGGATGTCTTATTCTAAAATATTCCTTTCTTCTCCCATTGGAACAGTTCCCTATTATTCCAATCATCTTTCTGTTTTCTATTCTATTCTCCTTCATATTCCTCCCATTTCAAGAGGAGTAGGAAGTTTATAGGAAATTAGTTGGCGATCTGTTTACAAATATCAATCTTTTACTCTCAGTCGTTACGACATTCTTTTTCACTCGTTTAATTTCATCTCATAAAAACTGAGAAAATTGGGAAAGAAGAATAGATAGAAATTCCATCCATTATGTTTCATAATTGTAGAATTGAATTTGGGAAAAGTCGAGTTATTCTCATCATGAAATTCATCAGAATTCGTTGGGCAGTTAACACCTTGGTCAGACTTTAGAATCTTCCCAATTCTTTTTTCAAGTACTTCACAACAGTCTGGTAAGATAAGTGTTGATCGCTCATTAATTGTCATCCTTCCCAATTTTCACACTTTCTTTTCGATGATATGTGATGATCAGCATCTAAATACGTATCCAATCGATAAATTGAGTTTATTCCAATATATAAAATATTGGAACTGTGATATTTCATTAAAAAAAACGATCAATTCAATAAATCCATAAAATTAATTTTTTGAAATTTCATCAAAAAAAATGGTAGAAAAGAATGAAAATTTAGAAAGAACAGAAACACAAATGACGTCACCATGCAACCTGAGTGATTCAGCAATCGAATGTACCGAATTCGACTTATCTCAACAACCAAGCGACTGCTATCATACAACTCCAATCGAATCGCAACTGCAACAACGAACGAACACTGATGGTTAGATTTCGATAATTTCTTTTTTGAGAAGTTTCCGAGAGAAACGTTATGAAAATAAACAAAAAAATATTTTATTATCTACTTTCTTATCTGTCGTGCGTGTGAGAATATTCGTTAAGTGTCCGGTTAGTTAGCAGCTGATAAAGAAATAAAGGAAAGGAGAAAATTTTCGTTAACTCCCGTACAAATTGGGAGTTATGCACTTCAAGTCACATTGCTTGACTTTGAAGATAAATGGACATGGTAATTTGTGAGTGAGCTTTGTTCGTATCAATATTGACAGTGTAGTGAAGTGAAGCCGTTCGTTAGATGGAAGCAAAGTCCAGATAGTAAGAAAAAAAAATTTTTAATTCACCTCAACCACGTCGACGTGAAGCCAATAGTCATATTGAGTTGAGTTAATAAAATTCACTAAATTACCACATGGCAAAGTACTCGATGTATTCATATACATCAAGTGCCAATCAGTCAGCCAATCCTGTAGAGAGAATAACGAAGTTAAATTGGTCAATCAAGAAAACTTGTAAAAATACCACCCCATAATCGTCCACTGATATTGTCTGATGGTATAAATAGAAGGATATGTGTAGTGGATATGAGAGGAATAGTTGGAAGATAATTAGAGAAGGAGAAATTGTGATTAAATCAAATTGAAAAAAAAGAAAAGTCTGAAAGAAAAAATTAAGAGTTTTACTTTCCACGAATTATGATCCTATAATTGCTATAATTATAGGGCGATTGCAAGTAAGTGACTGGGAGATGATGTAGTAAAATATACAAGAATCCATATTGGAATTATAGCAATTATAGCTGATACTCGTCTAATAATTTGTTTGCATTCCACATTTTCCCATTACGTAGGCAATCTGTTAAATATTCTCTTGGAACGAGTTGTCGTGTTGACAAAGAGGTGGGGAGTTGGATAGCCAATGGAGTTGAGATGATCGTTCAGTAATGAAATAATTAGAAGAATCTCGCACTGCCATTATGCAATTGTGAGGGTATTTCGTCAGTAATGTATCTGGTATGTAAATAGGAAAAGTGACGAAGTGCAGAATGTAAATCCCATCATTCACCAAAACAGAATATAAATTGAATGTCAAGTAAAAGAATCAATTTCAAGTGGAATATTCTTCCATCTTTTTCCTTCCACTTCAATTGCCATTCCTGTAAACTATCTCATGTAAGTAACTGTCGTTAATAGATTTATTCTCCTCACCGACAATCGTCAGTATGATGAGGAAAAACATTACATCGTATTTCACCTGCATCGTTCCCATCTTTCATCCAATTCATTCCCGTCTCCTATTACTTAAAGGAGGAGACGTAATGGAAGAAGATGAGATGTTGTTAATAATAATAGAAGATGTGAGATGAAAAGAGTCAACTTTATTTCTGCTTCGCATCACTTGGACAATATGTGCATTCTTTCTCGCTCTCACCATTTGATGTGAGATTCCAATAGGATAGTGCGATGCGCATATCTATTAATTTCTCTATCAATCGGTTATTTAATCTACAATTACTGTTTTATTTGGAGTAGCTTATTTTAATAAAAATAGTTTTCTTTCTTTTCTTCTAATTAATTCATTTCTCTTTCTCTCCTGGTTTTGGAGGAGCTCTCTCCTGATTCGTTGGAAGATTGATTTGTGTGCAAACTGATTCGTAACGTCCTACCATTCGAACTAACTAACGATCTATCTAACTATCTATTTTCCTTCCCAATTCATCCCCACTTGTCTTCTTCAGTCCCTTATCCTAATTATTCTACGTACTTTTTCTTTCTTACGAGGCATCCTCCTCCTCCATCCTTTTCGTGTCCTCCTCGTCTCATCCAAAAGTTGTTGAGCGAATTAATGTAAATTGAATAAATACTTCAAGTACCTTCTCTTGATCCAGTTACCCGCTGTTTCTGTTGTGGTTACTTTCCTTCTGCAATTAATCGTAATCATGATCGAGAAAAAGAATGATTAATTCTAATCTGCACGTTCAATAAAAAAAAGCAGGAAGATTCTCCCTGAACGATTTCCATTGTTTTGGCGATTAAGCGATTTGTTGCCAATTCATTTCGATAAATAATTTCCTTTTAATCATTAACTAATCATCGTCGTACAAGGAATAATCGTCATCTCTTTTTTTCCGAATATTATTGGTAGAGAAAAGTAAAAATAACATGAAGAAGAATTATTGTTTATTTTTGTCCGATTTCTATTTAAAGTAAATCCATTTCAAGTGGAATTAGATTCGTCTAATGAGCGGAAACGAGAAAGAAGAAGGAACCTATTGGGTAAATTCTTTCGTCGATCATTACTAGTAATAAGAAGTATTTATGGTTGTGTCTAAAGAGACACTCAACGGTGTTAAGGTACAGAAAGTTTTCGTCGTCCAACTCCAACTTTTTGTCGGAGGTCTTTTGTTCGATGAGGAAAATATGTTGAAGTTGATTGAACATCTCTCTAGAAGACGTTCGATGGAGGTATGTGAGAAACTGGTCTGTCATTTTGGCACGACGACAACACGATAAACGGACGAATATGTGAAAGGAGAAAGGATCAAGAAAAAAGAACAACAAAAATATTTTTAATGAAAAAAAAGGGAAAGATAAAAGTAGCTTGTCCACTTGACGTCAAACTCAATATGACGAAGTTAATTGTTTTTAGATTATTTCATTTATTCCTTACTTCACTTCTCTCGATTCTTTCGACATTTGTTTCGTTTGTCGACCACTTGAGTTTGATGAGTAACGACAGGAGTTCCTCCATGATTTATGATATGAGACTAGTACAGATCTGTTACATTCTCACTTCTCTTGATGATAGTGCGAACCTTCCGTACCCTGTTGCGATGACAACAGGTCGATTACGGAATCGATTACGAGAATTGAAAGTTGGAGAGGAATTTCCTATTCTTCTTCGGGTATCTTCATCACTCCCCAAAAATATTTCTCATTCCAATCGATAACGATACCTCTTCTATTTTTCTGATATTATTAAATGGATCCATTTAAATTTGGAGAATAATTAAAATAATTTTATTCCTTCTGTTTCAAGTACTTTCTTCCTACTTTTACTTTCTTGCAACATCCTAACGGACTATCATACACAAATATACACCAACACACACACGCATACCAATGCACAGTGTTTGGTATACCTGAAGAAATGTGTAAGTTTAGAGTACAATAGGTATAGTGGAGACGTATTCGATTAAACTCCATATATTATTTGGGAATTGTTGTACTACTTCTATTTTCTCTAAATGAGAGGAATATATGGGAGAAGTGAATGAGTATAAGCTGCATTAGATAAACGGACAATTCCATCTAGTACATGACGCCTAGAGGGTAGAGGAGAGAATGAAAATTGATTTCGAGTGGGTAATTCTATCAAGACATTGTAGTTCATAGAATAATCAGTCAGTTTGGTCGCTCTCATTCGAATCATCCGCACTACTCGAATGTTGAGAGACATTGGTGACTGGAAGAAAAGAGGATTGTTTGAAAGAGAAAAAGTGAGAGAAAGGAATTAGAGAAATGAATTAACGATTATCAATAAAGTTCTCTAATTAAAATTTATTGATAAAATAAGGAAAAATTACTAAACAAATTTGTGAGGAGTGGAATGACTCTACTTGAAATGTAATAAAAATGATTAAATGAGGAATGTTTCAATGTTTTTCTAATAAACAGTTTGAAGAATAAGTAATATTAATTTTTGAAGTTATTCAATTTCTGCTAGAAGGCAACATCAAATATGGAAACATTAGACATTAGTGATGGAGGAATGAGAAATGAGAATGCAAATAGATAGGTATGTTGTGAATCGAACGAACGATATCGTATTTAGTGACGCGATGGAAAGTTTCTCCTTTTCACCGATCCAAAATGAAAAAGAATTCTCTAATTCATATTTACGCTCCAATCTCAAGTATGATTGGAGAAAGCAAACATAGGAATATTAAACCATAAGGATAAGTGGATTCTTTAAAAAGACGAATGCAAACAAAACCGAATTCATCTCAAGTGATTTTCCACAATTATTAGCTTTATCGTTGTCTGTTTGAGAGTTTGGATAACTTTCTTTTCCACTTGATGATTCGCGTGAATGTTTAGTTTCAACGGATAACCTCCACATCTCCACATATATTTTTCTTTTGGAGCATATGAACCGAATATGACGCTATACTAAATCTTTCTTTCTCTGTCTCTCTCTCTTCCTCTCTCGTTTTCATCTGTTATGTTA
This sequence comes from Seison nebaliae, assembly GCA_023231475.1. Lineage (NCBI taxonomy): Eukaryota > Metazoa > Rotifera > Pararotatoria > Seisonacea > Seisonidae > Seison > Seison nebaliae. Next base: position 29,732 of record JALJEE010002443.1, on the reverse strand, counting down.
TGTGATTTTTCGACGGAGAAACTTCATTCCATTCCTAATACACTTCAAAATTTGATTAATGTTTTTTCTTTTTGTGAAATTTAGATTTCCCCAATTCAATCACCAGCAATTTCTCGAATAGAAATCAGCAGGAGATACCACCACAAAATCAACGTTCAGATAATTCATTATCTCCTTTCCAATCGTCAACATCTTTCCACATCTTTCCTGCATTGAATAAGAATCCATCATATTCGATGTTAGCTGCAGCGCCATCGAACATTGAATCGAATGGGGAAAAATTGGCGAGTATGCCGTACAAGACGAACGAGAATTTGAATTATCTCAATGATTCGAGAAAGTCGTTAGATGAGACCAATAATCCGTCTGATCAATTGATAATGACTTCCGAATCGTCGACAAATGCTGAATCGATAACGAATCATAATCAGAACGTCTTGTCCACTATGAACTATTTCAATGGATACAATCTCAATTCATATAATGGAATGAATAATTATAATTCAAAGAATCTTTTCGGTAATTTACCTACTGTCACTTCCACTGATATAATGGGACAAACATCGTCCTCAACTTATAATCTTAATCCATTGAATTATTACAATCCATCGTTGTTGAATACAATTAACGCTCTCCAAACATCTATCGCTTCTAATCGACAATCATCTAATTATTCGTATAATACTGAAAATATGGTCTCAACAAACGGTATAACCAAAGAAGAACCGAATCAATTCGATGGGGGAAATGTTGGAGAAATTGAAAATTCCATCTGCACAACACCAAGTGAGAGTGAGAAGAATAATCCGGTATCGAATGAAAGTAACACGGAGAATATGGAAGAGAATGGAGGATCATATTCATCGTCATTGCAGGATCGATATTCGGCTTATTTGACAAAAGGCCTTAACAATTTCGGAATGTCTAATGCTTATGGTACATCGCAGACTGGTACTGGATTGGCAGCAATGATGAATGTAGCGGCAATGAGTCAATTCCTCCCATCACATGCTTCGTTAGCTGCGTCAGCACTCGCTGCCCACCATCACAATCAACATCATCATCAGAGACGTAAAAGGAGAATTTTATTCTCTCAAGCACAAGTTTATGAATTGGAAAGACGATTCAAACAACAGAAATATTTGAGTGCTCCCGAACGGGAGCAATTGGCAACTTTGATTAATTTGACTCCTACTCAAGTGAAGATCTGGTTCCAAAACCATCGATATAAATGCAAGAGAGCTCATAAGGAGAAGGAAGGTGAAATTAATGAGAATAAGACAACAAATTCAAATAGCACTCCAATAGGAAGTGATGAGGAAGACGAAGAGTATACGAACGAGGAGAATGAATATCAGGAATATGATTCGGTCAAATCGGAGAAAACGAAAGTCTTCCCTAATGATAATCAGACATCGGAGAATATATCGGCCATCTCATCACCAATTACTAATACGAATAATAATTTGACGAATAATATGAGTTCGATCGATATGATTAATAATATGAATGAGAAGGATTGTACAGGAAATACTGGGAGTTGTGAAGGTGATGGTGTCACTCCATCCACCTCCTCTTACAACTATATGAGCTATCAATATTATAATAATTTAATGAACAATTATTCGACGGCGAGGAACAATGTCTCGTTAGTATCATCAATGACCAATTTCTTCAATGGAACGACACCCAACAATTATCTCTATAATAATTATTCGAATTTGCTGATGCAAAATAAATCGAATGCTCTTCTCAACTTCTACAATTCATTAAATAGTCAAGATGTTTCAACAACTTCCACTGATGGTGACTATTCATCAAATATAATCACATCCACCAACGGTGCCGATTCCACAACGAACAATAATGGAATAACCAATGAAATGAATGAAAAATCAATTAACAATGACAACAACAACAACAATAATAATAATATGAGCACGAATGAGAATGAAGATGTGGAATTAACGACTAACAATATAATGCAAAATACAACAAATACGAATAATATTTCAGCATATTTCACTCCATATAACAACAATTATTATTCTTCACTTTATAATCGTCAAATGTCCACTGCAACCACCATCACTACCACCACGCCGGTTAATGGAGAAATGAAAGATGTTAATAAGAATGACGATGACAATTCGAACAAGAACGTTCTCCAAATCATCAATAATTGTCTTTTGCAGACAAAACGCCCGTTAGAACAAGAGAATAATGATGAAAATATGGCTAATGCCAAACATCCGAAATATGACGAATATTTCAATCTTTATAATCAATCACAACAATTCCATAGTGAAACGGATCGATCAAGTGGTTTGGGTGAAAGTTTATGTTCTAATGCTGATCGCAGTAATAGTAGCAGTAGTAATAACGGCTCAACCATTTCCACTTCATCATCTACATCAGCATCATCCAGTTGTTCCGCCCCTGTCTCCCAAACAACAACAATAACAACATCATTATCTACACTCACATCAGCTCTCCCAACATCCACTTCCAACGCTCTATTTCAAGCGACAATCGACCGAATTGGTTGTGTTCCTGATGTGACGACTTTGTCCTCCTTAAAGAAACTGAGTCACGATCAAGACAAATCGTTGAATAATGATAATTCATCAATCTCTTCTTTCGTTCCATTGAAGAAGGAGTCGAACGATTGGAATAATATGAACAATGCAAACGAATATTTACATTCAACAACCGATCCAACTAGTTCGAATGAGAATTCTCTTTATCTGTCCGCCGTACAATTGGCACAGAATGCTTATGGAAAGAATTGGTGTTTCTAACACAGTCACTTATTAATTCCACTTTTCCGGTTCTCATTCACTTCTCCATCATCATCATCATTATCAACTGTACTCTAAATGACAAACTTCTCTTCATCTCCAATTATATAATCCCATTAGTATTATTTAAAGAATGGAGCGCTCTTATGTTGTCATGGCAACGAACACGAATTATTATCTAACAATTATTATTTTTCAGAAATTTGCTTTATTCTTCCTCTCCTCCTCCTCCATCATTCTCCTCTTTCTCTTATAATTTCATTTCATTCATTATTTATATACAATTAACAAAACATTTTATTTATGATTATTACGTGAAATATTAAACAAATATCATAATTCATCTTTAAATTAAAACGTCAATAAAATCATCATAGTGATTAAGGGCAAGTGATAAATTAGTGAATAGAAAAAGAAAAGGAAAATGTATAATCTTAAAAAAAATAAAATTTAAGTTAATTCCAATTGAATTTACTTCATCACAAAACTATTGAATACGATAACCATTCTATTTTTTTTTGATTTGATTCAATTTACTTTTCATTTATGAACGTCTATCGTTGTCGTGTTAAGAAACGAGTTAAGGAGGGCGAATCAACATCTCATGAAGTAAGTATTCCGTCTCATGCAGTTGGCGATCAGGTTGTCGCTCGTCATCCCCAATCCAACAATTTCCATAAAGCAACAATTCTTACTGTCGGAAGTAAATATATGTGTAAATTTAATGATGGTTCCGAATTCTTCCTCTCCAAAAATGATGTTTATGTTAGTCACATCTCCTACAAATTTTCTCCTCATCATTATTAACATTCGAACAGCCACCCGAACTATTTACGAGAACACAATCAAAACTCCAAACGACCAACAACTGCAATTCCACCAGTGCCATCTCGAAACATATTCGGAGTATGAAAGCTCCATCTCTCAATCCAGTCGTTAGTTGAAAATTAATTTTTCATTTAAAAAGACTTCTGTTGAGAAGTGGAAAAATTTATTATTCAACAATTTTTATCAAAATATCAGCAAGTGATTTCACTTCATTCGACAACTGTTTATAATGATTCTTCCTTCCTAAGAACTCTTCCTTCCATTCTTCTATCTCCTTCGATACAATTTGGTCCTTCTCAATCGACGATCTCTTTACGTCATACGATTTTATCTTCTCATTCATTCTTTTCTCAACATCCAACAATGACGTCGATCTTTTCTTCAAAATCTTGTTCAATTCGTCCAATTCCATTTTCGTCACACTAACACTTGTTGTATTCATTTGGAATGGAAATAATGTCTATGAAATTAATTTAGTGAAAAATATATATTTATTATGGAATGTGAATGAAGAATATATGAGATTCAAAATGGAAAATTGCCAAAACTGAAACTTGAAAAATTTTAAAATAAAATTTGAAAAATGTTCAAAAAAAAAAAATCACAAAATTAAATGGAAAATTTTGAGAATGGAATTGAATGTAAAAGTGTCAGAATGGAATGGAATAATTAAATGGAATAGATGAATATGAATAGAAGTGAAAGACATAAAAACAGGAATTGAGAAATTTGTAAAGAATTCGATGAATTACATCCATCATGATCACAATAACATTCGACGATTCGATTTCCATATTCATCCGTATAATGGATACATCCTTGTCCAACAGCTGTACTGGAACGACTAGTACATCGACGTTGAACAACTTTCCAGCCTCTAGCAAATACAGTGTCTTGTGAATGTTTCGTTATTTTCATACAATAATATCCGGGTGTTGTCGCTTCCAAACTGTAACAATCGACCAATGCATTCTTATGTGGATTAAATCGTCCGAATGATGCACAATATGGATTCTCTTCCGAACTACATTGATAACATCTGATCGAATTGACAATTGGAAGTTGAGTGAGAATAATTGGAAGAATTATTTTCAGAAAACGCATTATTCGTACATGAGAGTTAATGGATAAAATTCATAATAACAAATTGAAGCTAAACATTTGAATGTAATCTTAGAAATGATGATATTGGAAGAATGATGTGGAAAGTGAATAGTCCTCCAAAGAGAGTTAGAACCAACATAAGATCGAACCAGAAAAAAATTGTAGGGGAATTGTTTTAGTAATTTCCTTTATTCTGTTTTTCCTCTTTTTTTCTTCTTTTAATTTAATTTCACTCACTGTTAACTAACTGAACGTCGTAGGATAAAATGAAAGAAAAAGTCAGATCGTTGAAAGCCGATTTGAAGGTGGAAGGATTGCAATTTGGCGGTGTTGTTGGAACGTCCATTTTACTTGCTGTCCTTCCACTCATTACCATTTACATGAACATGATCGCTGATCCAGTTTCAATTATCTTTTATTTTTTTATTCTTAATATCTTTTCTAATTCGAATTTAGGCAGCATCTTTATTGAAAATTCCGTTTATTCCCAAATGGTACGAAGTTGTTGATATGACCGCTTTGTGGATGTTATTAGGCTGGATAACATTTCAAGCTTGTTTGGCACTTCTTCCCATTGGTCGTTTAGTACTCGGACAAGTATTGAGAGATGGTAAACGTTTAAAATATCGTTGTAATGGAATTCAAGCTTTAGTTATTACCATTGTCATTATCGCATTGACTGCTCGATTTGTTCGTTATTCCGCCATCTACGATCATATTTGTGGACTGATATTTTGGAGTATTATATTTTCATTCCTCTTCGCTTACTATCTCTACTTGAGATCATGTCAATTGAATCCCATCGAATTATCATCATACGGAGCGAAAGCGATTCCCATATACGATTATTTTATGGGACGAGAATTGAATCCGAGAATCACATTTAAAGGAGCTGATTTCGATTTGAAATTCTTCTTCGAACTCCGACCAGGACTCATCGGCTGGGTTAGTCTTCTTCCTTCCAATCCATCTAACTTCTCATTCCAATTTTCTAGTGCTTAATTAATTATAGTTGTATCATCAAATGTCGAGAAATTTATGGATCACTTAATAGTTCGTTATGTCTCATTGCTCTCTTCCAATTCATCTATGTATTGGACGCACTTTGGCACGAAGTTAATTTTATTTTCATTCTTCAAAATTCAAAAAAGTAAAATAATTATATATAGGAATGTGTATTGACGACGATGGACATTTTGACGGATGGTTTCGGTTTCATGTTATTATTCGGCGACATCTGTTGGGTGCCCTTCCTCTATTCTCTACAATGTCAATATTTATTGAAAATGCCAAAACCTTTGCCGGGAGCAAGTATTCTATTTAATGTCGCTGTTTTTTTCATGGCGATCGGCTACATCATTTTCCGTTCGTCTAATAACCAGAAAAATGATTTCCGTATCAATCCACAAGCAGAACAATTTAAAAGTTAATATTTTTTCTATTAAAGTTCAATTCTAATTTAAAATTATCTCATCAGCGATGGAAACTATCGATACGAATAAAACGAAGAAATTATTAGTGTCGGGTTGGTGGGGAATTGTGCGACATCCAAATTATTTCGGAGATATTCTCATGGCAATATCCTGGTCATTACCATGCGGTTTCCTGAATGTGGCACCTTGGTTCTATCCGATCTATTTCACTATTTTACTCATCCATCGTGATCGACGAGATAATATTCATTGCCAAGAGAAATATGAACAATTTTGGACACAATATTGTGCACGCGTTCCTTATCGAATCTTTCCTCGCATCTACTAGCACCCACATCATAATAAAACGATAAATTTAATGTTGAACATTCTTTAAAAGGAAGTCTTCTTCATTTCCTTCCATCACTCACTCCGACATCTGTTCTTGTATGTCTACACATTTTACAGTTCTTATTATAATAAATTCTGATCATTTCAAACAATTTTATTTATTCTACAAAAATCACTTTATCAAAATATTATTTAATCTTCAAAAATCATTTCATCAAAACTTTATTTATTCCAAAAATTATTTTTTTTCAAATAAAACTTAAATAATTAAAAGTTGAATGTTTGAGGAGATGAATGAGCACACTCAAATCAAAATATCGCCCATTGTTCTAATTTCTTCTTCTTCTTCCAAATGCATCGCCTCCTTCCAAATCCACAATTTATCCCAAACACAATATCTCATCATCAAAATCACCCCAGGAAATCCTGGTATTATATCGATACCGAAACTCATTAAATTGAAAGTTCATTTCATTCTTCCAAATCATCTCACAATCATTCATATTTCCAGAGTATCACACCAATATATGTATTAATCGAAATCGAAGTTAATCGACCTGAACTCAGTTATTTGAAATTAACTTATTTATGGTGCGATACCATCACTGCCACAAATAATGACGTCAACTCATTATTAGAGAGTTCCATTTCATCATAAAACAATATCAATATTATATTATTATTCTAGTTCATAAACCATTCACCTTCTATCAAACTATACATTTCGATTTAAGGAAATTGAAAGAAGAAATGTTCGAGCGATCTTCTTGTTCTGCCATATTGTTTTGGGAAAAGTGTGATCGCAATTATTCGAATTCATCATTAAGAACATCTCATGATATTACGACGAATATCTTCCATCGAAATTCGGATAAGCAATTCCAGTTTTTAAGGAACATTCAACGACGAAATCAATCAATAGACAGTTTACATTCAACAGAATGGATAAAACCACCAAAGATGAGAGACAATCGAAAATTTCCAGACATTTTCACAATGGCCAGATCCGTTTTACCGTCAAAGATTAATAATTTATTATTTCACCAAAACAATCAATCTCAATCAAATAGTTTGAATACAAATAATAATCGATGGGGAAAATCACCTAAAAACATATCACCTAAAAAATCAAAAACATCCAAAAAATCGAAAATTTCAAAGAAACTAAAAAAATCAAAAAGTTCGAAGAAACCAACAAAGTCAAAAGGTTCGAAAAAATCATTAAAATTGAATAAACCAAAAAAAACAAAAAGTTCTAAAAAGTCGAAGAGTTCAAAAAAATCGTTAAAATTGAAAAAACCAAAAATAACAAAAAGTTCCAAAAAATCGAAAAGTTCGAGGAAATCGTTAGCATTGAAGAAACTGAAAATGTCAACAAATTCACAGAAATCTAAAAAGTTGAAAAGGTCAAAGAAATCAAAAAGTTCACAAAAGTCAAAGAGATCGAAGAAATCAAAAAAATCTAAGAGATCGAAAAGATCGAAAAAATCAAGGAAATCGAAAAAATCAAAAAAAATGAAGAAAAAATGGTTTAAAAAGTCAAAAAAACGAAAAGGAAATTACAAGGACGGAAAGTCAAATGTCCTCGAATATTTCGGATCAATGTTAGGTACTCGTGATAAACCGGATCAGTTTAGATTTTCTCCGGATTTAGGTCTCCAAAATTGGGTAGGCTTCATTATTGGTATATCTTTATTAATTTTAATCGTGCTGATGATAATGTTAACAAAAGTGAAAAAATCAATTTTCGAAACAACAGAACCGTTAGTTTCCAATGTTCGAGGTTTTAAGCACGATCATATCCATATACCATTTAAACCTTGAATTAATTGAGGAGAATTAAAAATTTATTTTCGATTCTTAATTAGTATAAAATGATATTGGAGATTTTTGATAATTGAAATGAATTAAATTGAAATGAATTAAATTGAAATGAAAGGAAATGAGTTCATCGTCCAATTATTAGACGTATATTACAATGAGAGTTCTTCAAAGAATATCTGTTTAATTTTGAGAATGAAAAATTGTAAGAATGAACATCTGAATGTGATTGGAGGTAGTGGAAATGAATTGAATTTAAGACAATCTATCATAATTCCAGTTAATTATTCTACAAAGTTTTTATAAAAAATTTCAAATTTCAATTCGTCAAATTTAGCCGCATCATTCGAAATATTTAGCGGTAAATGATTTACATAGATCAAGTTTGATCTATCTCAAATTGGAATATTGTTGGAAATCGGAGAAAGCGAAATATGGAAATCGATTATGGAATAAAAGTTTCATTATAATGAAACTTAAATACAAATATCCTTTTTCAATTTATAAATTTCGTTAGAAATTATTCTGGAAGGAAATGAAATGACAAGGAGAAACCGAAATAACAATAATGTTTGTATCGATGACGATATTCTAGAGAGAGAACTTCATGCATTAGTGAGTAAGAAAGCTGCGAGCAGACGGAAATTTGCAAGATATCAAAGACACAGAAGATTATCAGAAAGAGTTCGACGGAAAAATAGGGAAAGATTCCGGAAACGATTCGAGCATGTTCAAGATAAATTTATGGACGTGAAAAAAAATTTAAGAATAGCAATTGGAGGTAAAATGCCAATTGCGGAAAAATCAGAATCAAGTTCTGAAAATCAGCTATCGGATGGATTCGATTGGGAGGATTATATGGAAGTGAAAAAGAGAAAATATCGAAAAATACTTAGAAGAAAGCAAAGTTATTTTGTTTGGTAGACTTAGTCTTAATTAAATTGAATTGAAGAGAAATGTTTAAAGTATTTGGATTTGCCTAGGAGATTTATTTTAAGCTTAATCATAATATTTCGGAGACATCGATTATACAGAATAGGACCATTGTGGCCCAAGATTCATATTAACATCGTACTCCTGATAATAGTCATCTTAGCAATATTAATAATAAATGGAACGATAAAATTCCTGAGAATTCCTACAAAATATGGCACACAAGGCATTCTGGATACTCCGGAAGTATCCGGTTTCCAACAATATGATTTTCAAATGCCAAATTTATTGTAATTTAAATATTATGGATCATTCCATTACATAAATTAAATGAACATGATTCATACATATTTCCACTATTTCCTCGAACATAACCGTTGGGAGGAACGTTGACACCAACTAAGTCTTGTAGATAAATTGAACATGAACGATGGAAGACTATGTTGATGAAATAAATGTTAGAATCGTAATATAGATCTACTAACCTCCATTCTCTCGGTATGAAACACAATGACCGTTACATGGTTCCATGTTCACAGTACCAGGAGTAGCGTCAAATACAACATTTCCCCGACAACGATAATTACTCTGATCACATACCATACATTTTAGTCCTCCTAGTAAATGGAAAACATTAAAAAAAACCGTTAAATAACTTCAACCAGTACCTCCGGTATTACCTTATGGTAAAATGTATTTATATCTATTTCAGTAATTTAAAGAACCATTCAGATTTTGGTTGTTGTTGTTGTTGTTGTTATTTGGTCCATTAATTTGTACGACTGGTCTATAACCATTATTAGGTTGCTGTTGATAATTGAAATTTGGTTGAAAGTTGGGCTGTTGCATCGGTCCATTAATCGGATATTGAGAAGGATATCGCTGACCATTATTAATATTTGGTTGTCTAATCGGTTGTTGAACAGGACGAGGAGCTTGAACGGGCTGTCTAATCGGTTGTTGAACAGGACGAGGGGCTTGAACTGGTTGTCTAATCGGTTGTTGAATTGGACGAGGGACTTGAACTGGTTGTCTAATCGGTTGTTGAACGGGAACCGGTGCAGGTTGTCTAATCGGTTGTTGAATTGGACGGGGAGCGGGAGCTGGTTGTCTTATAGGTTGTTGTATAGGAACTTGTATGGGCTGTCTAATCGGTTGTTGTACAGGTACTGGTTCAGGTTGTCTTATAGGTTGTTGTACAGGACGAGGAGCAGGTACTGGTTGATTAATTGGTTGTTGAACGTAAACCGGTTGTTGAACAACAACTGGTTGTCTTATAGGTTGTTGTATAGGAACTTGTATGGGCTGTCTAATCGGTTGTTGTACAGGTACTGTTTCAGGTTGTCTTATAGGTTGTTGTACAGGACGAGGAGCAGGAACTGGTCGATTAATTGGGTGTTGAACATAAACCGGTTGTTGAACAACAACTGGCTGTCTTATTGGTTGTTGTACGGCAACCGGCTGCCTTACAGGTTGTTCTACCGGAACGTATACAGGTTGCCTTATCGGTTGCTGGACTACATTATTGACAGGTTGTTGCACTTGGACCGGAACTGGTTGTCTCACAGGTTGCTGTCCTTGTTGTTCTACCTGGACATATACTGGTTGAACAGGAACTTGAGCAGGTTGTTGCACTGGTACCGACACTGGTTGTTGAACATATGTAATAACCGGAACATTACCAATAGGTTGTACAGAATTATAAGGTGGTACATTATTGTTCGGCTATCGAAACACAAAATAGAATATAAAAATATACAGTTAAATTTAATGAAATACAGATTGATAATAATTAAGATTTCCGTTAGAGGTTGGTTCATAATAATTCACTTGATAACGTTCAGGGGGTTGCTATTTAAGAAATATATTTAAATTTTATTGACATTAGTTAATAGGAAAATACTTTTCAAATTTTACTTCAATTAAGTTTAATTAATTAAATTAAAGGAAGATAAATTATTAAGAAAGTAAACAAATCGATTTCGACATAGTCAGGAACAGTTGAAAAGAAATTATTTAACCTGTTGATTTTGACTTGTGTCGTCAGTGTTCTGTGAAGCAAAACCTGCCACACCGATAAAATCCGTGGGATTATTACCACTCCTCGCTATTTGTTGGATAAGAGAATCTTGATTACAATAACTATTTGTACATACACAATATGCTCCGGATGGATCTCTATAACATGAAGAGCCGTCATTATTATTTTGAAAATTATTTGGTATATTCGGAAGATTATCTAAACAATCTCGATAAATGTCTAATTCAATATTGTTATTAACTACTAAAAACTTCTTCAATAATAACTTCCATTCTGGTAGGCGTTCATTCCTACCACACAAGCGCCCACAGGGCAATCGACAACATTAATTCCATTGTTATTGATGAAGTGTTCAGGTCGTGAACCACAATTTGGGTCGGAGTTCGAATTACATGAAAAACAAGAAAAGGCTACACATAATTATTTTGGTAACATAATTTCGAATAAATGTTTTAACTGTTCCCTTCCCGAAACAAAGATAAGATTGTTAATAATAATATTAATTTAATATTCATGTTCCAATAATTATTTAGAAGCGTTCTGATATTGGTCATCCGAAACCAGGTTCCATATTCTCAATTTTATATATGTAGTGTTCGATTATTTATTTACCTTTAACTTGACATTTCAATTCAATATAGAAATTAAGTTTAGCAAGTTCTCACTTACATAGTGTTAATATTCTAGTAGTTTAATAATAAATCAAAACCAACATTCGGAACTATCATTGTATCGAAACCGATAGGATTGTTTATCGTAAATACAAAATATATTAAATAATATATATTATATATTATTTTGAAAATTTATTGATATTATAGTTAATGAAATTTATGGACCGAATTGATTTTTTTATTGATTAATTGATTGAATTAAATATCGAATGAAAGTTTCTCATCAGAAATTATTAGGACAAACATAAAATATAAATTATTATAGGAATAAATATAGGACCTTGGTGGAAATAAAATGTTTTTTAAGTATGTTCTTCGTCATTACATCGCTGCACTTATGGTTTATTGTTAATGATCTTAAATATGTAGAATAATCGGACAACTGTTGTTTTTAGAAATTATTAATAACAAGTGAAAAAGAAAAAATATTTAAGTTTACCTCAACAATCGTTCCCTTAGAAACAAGCATTAAAGTGAATAGTAATAAAACGAACGTAATATTCATCTATGAGAATTAAAAAATTCAAATTTTCGGCATTGAAACTTCCAAAGTGGCAGTTCTACCAAGAAACCTTCGTCTGATTCGTATAATTGTCTGTTAATTCTATTATGATGTCATAGTTACTACGAGAAAATTTTCCACCTACATTTTCTAGAAAGCTTAAGCTTCATCATTGACAATTCACCGTTCCATTTGTATCGCTGTTTACTGTATTTTCCCTTTGAGAGACTTAATGTGTTCGATGGTGTAAACTGATGTTGAGATAAATGATTAGAACTTATATGTATATCCCAAATGTGCATGATCTCGATTGAGATGTTACACATAGAATTTTTAAAGGAATTATTAATATTTGTGAAAGTGTCAAATTTTCAAAAGATTATTCTCTTATTTCATTTCCTTCTCTATTTCTCTCCTCAGTCATCAGATAAGAAAGTAGAAAGTTCATTCTTCATTAAAAAAAATGGGTGGCAGAATTTCGAAAACTGAATTCGATTGGACTTATACGGAAGAGCCTCACGCAACCAGACGACGTCTCATTCTACATAAATATCCAAAAATCAAAAAATTGATGGGACATGATAAGCGAATTGTTTTTCCCGTTTACCAAGATTTTCTACTGAAAGAAATTTTATTAAATTTCTCATTTTACATAGATATTACTCACAGTGACTATTCAAGTCCTAATTACTTATCTCATATCTCTTCACGACTATTCATGGACAACGATCATTCTCATGTCATGGATAGTGGGAGGAACATTCAACAATTCTCTCCAGTTAGCCATGCACGAAGTCTCCCACAATTTGGCATTCGGTAATAAATATTTGTGGGCGAATCGTATTTTGGGATATGTGGCTAATATGCCTCTCGGAATTCCGGCTTCATCAACATTTAAAAAATATCATTTGGATCATCATCGGTTTTTATTTCCTAATTTCATTAAAATTAAATCAAACTTTTCAGATATATGGGCGACGATGAATTAGATGTTGATATTCCGTCAGCATTCGAATGTTTCTTCTTTCAATTTAAATGGACGAAATGTATTTGGGTTCTTTTTCAACCCTTTTTCTATGGTCTTCGACCGTTGATCGTTTTGCCGCGAGTCATGAACATTTATGAAATGGTCAATATAGTCACTCAATTATCATTCGATTTTACCATTCTCTATTTCTTTGGAGTGAAATCACTCATCTATCTAGTGATGGGATCTCTTATCGGAATGGGATATCATCCTTTGGCCGGTCATTTTATTAGTGAACATTACGTCTTCAACGAAGGTTAAACTTACGATAGACTTCTCATAATTTCATGTTTCTTAAGGTTTCGAAACATATTCGTATTATGGTTCGGGAAATTTGTTGACGTATAATGTCGGATATCATAACGAGCATCATGATTTCCCTTCGATTCCTGGATGGAAATTGGGACAAGTGCGAGAAATCGCTCCCGAATATTATGAAAATCTTCCGTCATACACATCATGGACGATGGTTATCTGGAATTTCATCATGAATTCCAATATCGGACCTTATTCACGAATTAAACGTAACCCGAACAAGAAAAGTGATAGGAAAACGACGAACAAATTGAATAAAGACACGATGTGGAAGATGGTTTCGGAGGAGGCGTTGAATCTCTTTCCCAATGACTATTTCCGAGATGAGAATGGAGATATCCATCGACGGAGAATGAAGAGTAGTTGAATCGATTTAAAAGTGGAAGACGTGGATCTGAATGATGTACCATTAATAGCATCATCAATTTCTATTCTATTTCAAATGACTTGTCCATTCTCATTTGAATTCTTCTCTCTTGTTTTTTTTCAATAAATGAAAATTTATCAACAACTTTTACCAAATTCGAAATAACTAATATTTAATCAGCGACGATGTTCACACACATGTTTACATTCGAAAATATATAGAAAAATTATTTACGTGATTAATTTATTCACATTTCATTTTCGTCCTTTCACTAACCTTATGTACGTCCCTTACATAACTGCGTATATGATACACACAAGAATTGAAGAAATCATTTCTCATTTAACAAACGTTTCATATTAACATTTATTTCCCTCCACCAGTCCTTCGATAACTGTTACTTATCTTTTGATTCTCCTTCAACATTTTCTTATTTTTTTTAATATAAAAATTCATTTATTTAATATCTCCCGTCCACACAGAAATTTCATCAGAAAAATGGAATGAGACAAGAAGGAAAAAAAAAGAAAAATATATTTATCATCTGGAAAGGAAGTGTGCACGCTTGTCCTCCCTGTGTCTTTCTGTGTCTGTATGTATATATATATATATATATATGTAAGAAGGAGCTGTAATTACAAGACATGTGTGTACTGTTTCTACAATACATTCGTGTGATTTAAAAATCTACAGTTGAATGTTTGTTGGGTAAGTAGACAACAATTATTTCGCACATTATTAATCATCTAAACAAAACATGCTTTCCTAATTATTCTTCAATATTTCTCAATTTCGTTTGGCAATATCTTGGAAATAACCTTTGTTCATTTCATATCCACTATCTATCGCTTCCCATGGGACTTCACCTTTCCTCACCACCATATCCCCACAAACGACTCCATTGGAATTTCTCTGTAGTTTGAAAGAAAGCCTTCACATATTTCAAACTTTCACTCTTCCTCTTCTCTCGACTGAAGTCATTTCTCTATTAATTTTTCTTACAATTTGTTAGACAAATTAATAATGTAATTACGTCATTTGGAGAAATCGAATAATTTTGCAATTCATTTCATTTTGGAATCTTTCTCTTATTATCCAATCACTATTCTCCTCACTCCCTTTACAACCACACCTACACACTCCATTTTGAAATTCTATTTACAGTCACCTCTATAGCGTTTTAGGCGTTTGTTCTATTCTGATTATCATCACGTGGATGACGTTCAGATTATTCTTTACAAAATTCGTTTTCGACGTAATTCGACCGTCATTGATCTTCGTAGGAATATTTTAATTGAGAAACATTTAATTATTCATCAATTTCATAATAAACATCATCAACTATAAATTGTACTATCAACGCACAAATTTTTCAACAACATTTGTTCTTTCAATTTTATTTTCTGCCCAAAAATTTTTTAATTCCAAATATTTTTTTCTTCAAAATTTTTTTCTCTCAAAATTTTCTTCAAGTGCTAAATTTTTTAGTCTAAAATTTTTTTCAGTTTTAAATATTTTCATTTAAATTTTTTTCAGTTCTACCCATTTTTTTGTTAATTTTTTTTCGGTATAAAATTGTTTGATGGAAATTGTGTTAAATGTATTTATTTTATTGTGTTTCAACAGATTTCTCATTCCTTTTCATTCATTTTCAGTCTCAACTAACAAGCTGGTGAACTTGACAGTTTAATTGGAAGTGTCTTCAAATCCTTTCTCAAATAACATTCATTTTGTCCGTGATTAAATGTGAAGAAAACAAAATGGAATTTTCCACTGAAAAATTAACAGATGATAAAAGATTCGCTTCGTTAATGGAGACCATTCTAAATGAATTACAGTTAAGCGAACGATTTTACATGGCAAATTGTCTCATACAATCGCTGATGTCGACATCGTCGTCGAACGAAGAGGAGAAAAAACGTTTTCTGTTGAATCCGTTAGATTTCCCTAATTTCACTGACATGGACGCCGTCATCCGCAGTAATAAATTATATGGAGTGGAGAGATTGGAGAATAGATTGAAAAGTTTAGAAGAATCATCCGATGTGAATAAGATGATGATTTCCGAATATTTAGATCAGGTTCTCAACAGTGTCAATTATATCAATTCGTTGGCGACGAGTGATGTGTTGGAGAAATATGTTGAATTGATTAATATGAGATTGATGGACTCGTCACTGAAGAATGAGTTTGGTGATAGAATTATAACGATTAATGATCGATTATTGGCAAATCCATTTTTTCTAATGAAATCTTCACCGGCTTCTTCTGTTAATGATTCGACTATTCTCTTAACATCATCAAAACAACAGACACCATCAGTGACATCAGATGAGATGAAATATGAGTATAGTAAACCGACTCTCTCATCGACGAAGTCGAATCGATATGATTTCATTAAACATAACCAGCAGAACGGTGAGAATGACAACGGTCATTTATTTCAAAAGAATAAAAACGATTATCGATTGAGACATAATTGTTGGAATCGACCATTAAATATGAATTCGATTGGATCGACTGCATCGAAATTACAATCGACCACTTCCAATAAAAGTTTCATTTCAAATAAATCGTCATTACTACCAAAAAAACGGTTAAATGGAACTCCCACCAACAAGACATTGATGGGAACGCAATCGTTGAATAGATTTGGTGGGAAGTTGGGAAAAATGGAAGTTGAATATACATTCAATTCAGGAATGAAAGATGTGCCGAATTGGTTGAAATCTCATCGATTGCACAAATATACACAATTCTTCTCCACACTTACTTACGAAGAGATGTTGAATTTGAGAGATGAGACGATGGAAGAGAAAAATATCACGAAAGGAGCTCGAGATAAATTCGTCAAATTAATCAAAGGTCTCAATAAACGTCAAGAGGCGTTGCTGTATATGGAAATGCATTTGCGCTCAGGAATTATGAGCATTCTTCATGCACTTCAAATGGCGAAGATTTTCATTCATACGCCAATCCGTTCATGGAAATTGGAGACGAGAGATGAATATAAACCATTATCTCATCCCAAACAAGGCAGTTTCTTAATTCAACCGTCACATTTCCATTATTTGGATGAATGTGACGAGAAATCAGACAGTTCTTTAGAGAAATATTTGAAGGAAGAGAAATTATTTAATTGGAATCCAAAAGATGTTTCTGTCGGCGATTTGCCCGGTCAATTCATTTCGTTGATGGCTTGCATTTTCGTCTATTTGGCAGCAGATAAAATATCATCAATTATACCATTTTATCATCCCAGAGATCAATCCTCCATCCTCCAATTAATGAATGATTTTACATTCTTCCGTTCGGATGATACTAAATCTACTTCGAATGAGACAGTAAATATCGAAAATAAAAATATTAAACGAATTGTTCAATGTGAACAAGATCAGATGTTTGGTGTTCGCCATCCACTTTTCCAGATACCATTCGTCTTCATTTGTTCTTATTTCCCTTTTTATAAGGATGTACAACCACTTCTCCAGAAACCGATGTGCAATAACGGTGTCAATCGACAAACAACAATTCTTCGATCGAAAGCTCATTTAAATAATGGCGTATCTAAATTTAATGAGGATGATTCGAAGAATGAAACTAATCAACAAAATCATTATTTCCTTCGATCTTTCACTTCTAATCTCTTCTCAATGGAGAACACATCATCAACTGATCCTATTGATGATGATTTGGTGGTGGTAGAAGATGAATGTTTACGGGAATATATCAAAATCTTGGATAGATGTCAAAAACATGAAGCGTTCACTTGTCGTCAACGCGCTTTACTTCGAGAGTTCTATGTCACTCTACGTGAATTAAGTCCCAATTCAGCCACCATATTCCGATCCGTTCCATTGAGACCATTGAAACCGTTTTTCTTTTCGTATATTTTTCTTTTTATCATATATTTATTTAAATTATTTCTACAGGACACAAATGAACAGTTTACGACCGACGAAAACGTTAAGTAATGGTAATAGTTCAATAATGACTGATTCATTAACGGAAAGTATTACGAGTAATCCAACTAACCAAATGTCTTCACTCGCCTTAAATACGGAAGATGATGAGGTTGATGATAATCGTCATAATGTCGAGGATGATGATGATGAGACGGATGGAAGTGATACGTCAGGAAGTGCTAAATGTCATTGGACTTATTCCTCTAATAATAACATAACTAATTCGATTAATAATAATCATCATGGAAATGGATATTTCCATCAAATGAATAATGTGAATGTTCCTCCGAATCTCGATCGTCACTCTAAATTCGACAATCACAATAATCATAGTCTTAACGAAATTAACGAATTGGGTGATGGACGGAAAACGATGATATTACCAAATAATCTTAATAAAATGTTCACTAATTATCATGCTAATCATCCACCTCATTATCACAATTCACATAACAATTTCTTCGACGTTCCTGATACGACGATTCCTCCTCCAATTTTTAGTTAGTTTTTCATTCGATTTTCATCATCCTCCCGCTATTCTTGCTGGTAATCAATTTTTTAATTTCAATTTTATAAAATTTAAATTTTTAAAATAATTTTAATAAATTTCATTTCTTTTTAGAACGGTCAGACAATTGGGATAGTGGAAATGAATATAATAGTTAGTCTAGAAATTATTAATCATTAAACATATTTCTTTCCTAAACAGATATTTCGGAACCATATCAAAAACTGGCATTTGCGGGAAAGGCATTCGCTCCAATCTTTTCTCGATTAGCCGCTCAAAACAAACAGGCACAATTGGATTCGGTGGCGAATCATGAAAGGGAAATCGATAACATTTTCCAATATAACGAGAATCCGTTGAAACCAGACGAACTGATTTTGAGGAGACCGGGACGATTTAGTCGATTACAATCATCATCTTATCCGTCTGATTTAAATAAGTTGGTACAGGATCCAGATCAGGTAAATCACAATTATCAACAAGTGGAGAAGCAAACGGAGGATATGGTGAATGCCGTGCTCGAATCGCCACTTGCACAAAACGGCATGTTTCCACAATTCATGAGTAGCAATCATTAATTTTCACAATCTCCCTTTTTTTTCAAGTTTCTAAGAAAAACTTTCAAATTTCGATGCATAGGAAAAAAACAAGAAAAATTATATTTTAAAAATAATTTCATTTTAAACTTTTCTCACTTTTCATTTCGCTGATCATTCTTTTCATTCATCCATTCGATATGTCATAACTCTGACAAGATTGATATTCTCTTTCAATTCATTCAACGTCTTTTTTGTTCAACAACAAAAACAACAACAATAACAACAATCTCTTCTGTTTTACATGATTCTATTGGTGGTCTAAAGTCTAGACAATCCATAGAACATATTTATATATTTATTTCAATGATTCATTTCATTCACCATTTTCCATTTATCGATATTAATTTTCTTTTCTATAAAATTTCCCATTCTCTAATTCCCCACAAACACAGACGGTGATGCACATCCGTTTTTTCCGGTGCCGATGAACATCAATTAGGATTTGGTCGATGTGTTTTCTTCCGAGAAAGATTCGATATGGAAATGAAAAATATTTTGGAAAATAAATTTTGATAAGAAAATTCAAAGTGGAAAATAAAAATATTGTGAAAATAAATTTGTCATATGAAAATATGAAGAGGAAAGGAAAACATTTTGAAAATAAATTTGATAAGGAAATTCGATGTTTCTCACACTTTTATATATCACGAATGTGATGTGTAAGATGAAAATATAGATTAATTAGTTATCGGTCGGAAATTAATTGATTTGTATATTGAATGAATTTATTTCCTGGATTTATTCCGTTTCTGTCATCTTCTCATATCACCTCTACACAATCTGATTCTTATTAGTCTTTTGGGGTGGAGGATGTTTATCGTCTAATACATTTCAATGGCATCGATGTGGAAGAATGTTGCATGGAAAATTCAATAAGAAGAATATCTCGTTCATGTGGAGCGGGGAATTTATGGAAATATCTCTTTGCTGGAAAGTAATTGCCTTCGATTGACTTCTTCTCTATTTCCCGACGTAGATACGGAACATGATGGGAATCTTCAAATATTCTTCTCCTTTATCGATCCAGTATTATGTCATGAGACAATTATAGTTTTCGGAATATTCTCCACATAAAAATATTGTAGAAGCCTCTTATATGTTCCTGCATGTTTAATTACACTAATATGCAAATTCTCTTTCTTTGCTATCATATTCCTCCACTTTCATCCACTCCCTCCTAAAAGGAAAAACCATTTAATGAGCCGATTCCATCAATTCCAAAAAATTCAAATTAATCAGAAGAAGAAGGAAACATGATTTCCGAACAATTTTCCCAATTAAAAACCAGTCAAATGAGTAGTTCAATTTCACGATTGGACAAGAAGTTTAACTAATTCATTTAACTTAATTATCTTATTTGACTAGACCATGTTATCGGAATGGTGAAGATATCGATATCATTTATAATAAATTGAAAGAGATTCGAGTATTTGAAAAATTTAATCCGAGAGTCATTCAACAATTGTCCATTTATGGATTCTATGAAGATCTAATTCCTAATGTAACTCGTTAATTCATTTTTTTCTCGCTTTGTGCATTTATTGTGCAGTCTTCCGTTTTGGTGATATCGGACATTATTGGTACGCGATAATTTCGGGACAAGTCAAAATTTTAGTTCCATATCAGAAAGGAATCGGATTCCAACATGTAGCTACACTACACGCTGGTGCAACTTTCGGTGAATCGGTGCTAGATGATAGTGCATGTCGACAAGCGACAGCTGTCACTGCTTCATTCTGTGAATTATTATGTGTTCATAAAAATGATTTTAAAGTGATTTGGGAAGTTAATTCAGAAAATTATTCAAACATAAATTTTATTATTTCTAATTGAAATTATTTTTCAGAATCATAAGAAATATGTAAAAGAAATAATAACGAAATTAACGACAACTTTATTTCACGGTTTTATTTCTTCTTTACTAATTAAGGAGAACGTAAAAACATTCGAAAAAAAAAATAGAACCGCCAATAGAGGATGATGATAATATATCGACGAAGAAAGTGGGAACTCCAAGAGCGTTCGGTTCTCTCATGTTCACTGACGAGAATACGGCGACTGTCGAATTTTCGGAGAAGGACATTTTGGAGAATGACGTCAATTATGACGAACAGAGTATTTCAAAAATGTTAATGAATTCTGGAGTTATACCAGATGGCATTTTAGCGATTATTGGGAATAATCCGGTTTATAATTTAAATTCGGATTATCTTCCCATACAAAATCCAGCTTCAATAATTACAGCCGTTCGGGTCATTTTATTAAATTATTATTTAATCATTATATTTAATGATTAGCATCCATCAGCTAGATTGATGGAATGTGGATGGGTTATCCGAAAATATATCATGAAAAATACTCCAGAATTGATTAGAGACCGAACTTATCATTTAATTGTTTCTTTTCATTTTAAATTATTTTAAATAAAATTTAATTAAATAGACATATCCCAAATGTATGGCAGGTGATGAAATGGTGAATTGGTTATTGGAATCATCACCCGTAACCGAATCGAGAGAACAAGCAGTGAATATGTGGCAGGCATTTATCGAGGAAGGTATCATCTATCATGGTTCGAATTTAAATTCCATATTCCAAATTAATTCAACTTTATTTAGTTAACCGTCAATTCGAATTTCAAGACGATTATGTTTTCTATCGATTCGCTCAAGATGATCCCGATAATACGAAATATCAGAATCAATTCGTTCGATGGTTGGAGACGTATACAGAAGAATCGGAGAAACAAATGAATGACGAAAAAGAGCCACGTCATTCCAAATTTGACAGTCGTGCATCACTTGCTATGATTTCGACGAAACGGAAACGAGGTAGAAAATCGATGGAAATGAAAGTGTTAAGTCGTTTTCGTTTATCAACTGCCAATGATTCAACCGATGGCGAAATCGACCTCAACGACATCAAATTACAAACGGCCGTTTTGTGGTTGGGTCGTATTGCTCCTGATGCTTATCTTCGTAAACTGTTACGAAAACCGTTAGAATGATTATTATTATCAATAAATGATGAAATAATTATTCAGATCTAAATTGAGAACCGATCGAGACGTTTCACACATCTATAACGAATTACAAAATTTATTAGTTTTCCGTAATCTCTCTCAATTGGTGAGGAGGGAAGTGTGTAAAGTGGTTTATTTTGAAGCATATCCTGAACCAGATACAATTAGTAAGAACTTTTTTTTATATTTAAATTTTAATATTATATTCCAAATTTTTAGTATTCCATCAAGGTGATGAATCGAATGCATGGTATATAATACTGAAAGGTTCCGTCAACATCATCATTCATGGAAAAGGAATTGTTCACACATTGTACAGTGGTGAAGATTTTGGGAAATTCGCTTGTGTCAATAATGTTGCCAGGTTGACAATTTAAATATTCTATAAGATTCTACGTATTAATATTGATAATAGAACCGCGACGGTGATGTTAAATGAATCGGATTGTCATTTCCTTAAAGTGAACAAAGAGGATGTTATCAGGATAATGGCAGAGAATGAAACGAGTCGAGTAATTTGGAGAGATAATAATATTGTGTCGTTAATAATGGACAAAGTTCCAGTACGAATAAAAAAGGAGAGTACAGAAAGAAATATGTTCGACGAGAATGAAATCAATCATTCCTATCGATATTTGGTAACGGCTGGAAGTCCCAATAAAATATTAGAACATTTATTCGAAACGAGTTTAAATTGTCAACAATATGACATTTATGATGAGACAACTATCAATTTCAAATCTTATGATCTATTAGAATTAGGTTTAATTTTATTTAAATACATATTAATCAAATTAATTTCTAAATTTATTTTAGATCCATTTTTAGATGATTTCCTCATCACTTATAAAACATTCATATCAGATAAAGATTTATGTTTATGGTCGTTGAATTATTACGAAAATATCGCCAAAGATAAATTATCGATTGTCAAATCGATTGATAATGTTGATACGAATATATCGTCATCGAATTCCGTTCCAACATTAGCGATAACAAGAAAAAAATTGACGAGATTTTTTCGTGCTTGGCGATGTATTGCTCGTCATACTTTTTATGATAATTCCGTTATTATTAGTACGATAAAGAAATTGATAGAATATTTCGAAAAGAATCGAAATGAACCAAATCAAAATTTGGATGATTTGAATGATGATATAAATCAATTGAACATTATACTTCGTGGTAATATCAACGATTGTGATGCTTA
Source organism: Seison nebaliae (assembly GCA_023231475.1). Lineage (NCBI taxonomy): Eukaryota > Metazoa > Rotifera > Pararotatoria > Seisonacea > Seisonidae > Seison > Seison nebaliae. The sequence continues at coordinate 6,252 of JALJEE010002443.1, read as the reverse complement.
TTACATGAATCAATTTAATCCAAATCCTTATTTTTTTATGGTGAATAATTTCGATAAAGAAGATGACGAAATGACAACGAATCACGATGAAGAATTAGGTCTAAAAATTATCGATCGTTCAAATGAAACATTGAAGAAATGTGAGAAGAAATCTCCAGAAGAAAAAAAATGTGATAATCGTTCCGATCCGATAACGAAACGTTTAACGAATGCCACTTGTTGTATCTCTCGTATTAGTGGAGATGTTTGGTTAGCTCCAATTATTATGACGACAAACGTCGATCAAGAACATTGTCGAAAGAGTACACTCTCCGAACGTTTTAGTTCGAGTTCGACAATATTTGCGAAGAATATTCAATCTCGTTTCTCCTATACAAGTACTCGGATTAGTGGTGAGAGTATTGGACAATTGAAATTGCCCAATATAAATAGTATTCGTCGATCAATTGTCCGAATATCTCCCAATAGTCGAATTTCCAAATCGTTAAGTCCAGTTCGTCCCGCAAAAAAATCATCGCTCAACACTTTCTCTCCAAAAAAAGATCAACATACACGTCCCTCCTTTCTTACTCGTCGAAAGAAGAAGAATAGTATGAAGAATATTCAAATTGTCGATTCGCCCAAAAATGTCCGTTATTCTTCAGAGAATAATTTAGCCCAACCAAAGGTTCAAATCGAACCCGAACCAATCGCCAAACAAACATTACAACAACAACTCTCCAAATTAGCTAGCGAACGTCGATATATTAACAAATATATTAATATTTGTGACATTATTCATCGTAGTCAAATGTCGGACGAGAATGAACAATCAGAAGAAATTACGGAACCGACCAACTCTCAATCGAAAGTGTGGCCAGAACAGATTGGAATGGATAGAAAACGTACCGTTCAATTGATCAGATCACAACATTACACTGATCTCGATACGGTTATGTTGAATTATAAACCGATAAGGAAAAATGATAAAGTCATTCTCAGAATATTTTGTGCTGATCATACACAATTCATTGTCCGATTACCGGTAATCGCCACTTCTCAAGATATTTTGAATGCGGCTCTATCAAAGAATACTCAATGGATCAGATCGGATGATAAAGAGCAAATGTTATTGACCGAATTATCATCGAATCAGATAATGAGAATTTTGAAGAATGACCAAATGAATTGTATCATCAATGAAAATGGTAATGTTCGATTATTTTTCGTGAATAAATGTCATCTTGATTCACTCGTTCCATTGAACGAACAATTGGGATTATCGACATATTTGACGGAAAGAAATACGACCTTATTCAACGGAACATTTCAACAATTAGTCAATTTCTCTTCACGAGAAATTGCTTACGTGTTATCATGTCGTGAGTATAATAATTTCGTTTCTATTCATGAACATGAACTTTTATGGTACACGATTGATCGTCTCCAAACTAATCCTCATAATTTCATTGCCAATCTCAACATATTCCTTCGTGGATTCAATGAAATATCCAATTGGATAGCTACCGAAATGTTATTAACGAACAAATTAGATAATCGAGTTCATTATTTACGGAAATTCATCAAAATCGCTTACATCTGCAGGAATGTTTATGGTAATCTCTCTACCTTCGTTTCCATCACTCTCGGTTTGAAAAATTTAGCAGTTGGACGTTTGACGAAAACATGGGATAAGTTGGGATGGAAATTTAAGAAATTGTTCACAGAAATGGAAAATATTATCGATCCATCTAGATCTTATTTGAAATATCGGAGATTGTTACGAGAAATGATAAATAAATCAAAGAAACGGAAACAGGAATTACTCCAACAGAATGTTCTTCGCGAGAGTAACGAACTAATGTCAAATAAATTGACATCTGATACTGAAGTAAGAAATTCGACGACATATATGACATCAGCAGATGAGAAAAAAGTGAAAGAAGTTTCGGGTGGATTGAACAGTATCACTGCCAATTCTCAAATTATTCCTTATGTCCAAATTCTATTAAGAGGTTTTTCTTAATTCTCTTTTGAACTCTCTATATTTCTTTAATGATTTTCAAAAATTATTTTATTCAGATCTCCAATTTACACATGAAGGAAAGAAAACTTATTATCAGGTAGAGGATTTTGTACATCAACAAGATCTGAGAGTCGATCCGTCGTTATCGTTAGAAGACGTTCCGACAAATGACGAAACGAAAACTCTCCTCATCAATTTCGAGAAGATGAGATATATGGCATCGATGTTACGTCAAATTCGATTATATCGAACATTCAAATTAAATATGTCACCTCCATCGAACAATTGTAATATTAATCTCATCCGACAATACTTTCGAACAACTGCCAAATTTATTGATGATTCAAAACTTCTATTAAGAATTTCGTACGAATTAGAAAAAGGAAATTAACCGAAAGATCATTTTTTAGGAATTATCAAACATTTATTTATTGTACATTTGACCCGTGCCAATTGAATGAAATCCATTACATCGTTAAATTTTTCTTCACTACTTTTGATCTCTTCACAATCTGTGATGGTCGTCTCTGCAATTTGGGACGTGGAACTGACACAAGATCGGAATGATTGATTCTCATATCCATTTCTTGATCGTTCTATCATTTCTTTCTCCATATGACTCAATTCGGTTTTGGGAAGAAATTCATTCTCTTTCGATTTCGCATCTAACATATTCATTCGAATTGCTTCGAGAAGTGTCTCCATTTTCATATCAGATTTCTTCGATTTATTTGTATTTGCTTCTAATTTATTAATGAATTTTCCCACTCTCATCTTTTTAATTTTTGGATAAGATGATAAATCAGTTTCGTTACTATATTTTTCTTTGAGATTATGGATGAAATAATATCCCGTCATAATAAAGATAAATGGAAATATGTAGATAATGAAGACGAGAAAGAGATTATAGAGATATCGATCCGTTGTCTGATAATAAGCATGAACGGTAAGACAATTAGGTAATAATGGAATAGGGATTGTTGAATGATCGATAAATGTAACGTAACAAATCGATAACGGTAATTGTGTCATTGAGAGATGAATGAATTGATTATCGATATCCATCAATTGACTGACATTTTTTGAATAAATTTGCATGTTCTCCAAATTCAAATCATTCGTAAATGATTCGAGAAGGAATTTGAGTTTCAAATAAGTATCCGTCTCATTTCCCTCCGTCCATTCAGAAATTATATCGAAAGAACAAAGTGGCGTCATAAATTCAACGGAATGATTCATAATCGTCGATATTGGAATGATTTCTTTCGAAATGATTACTGTATTCATCGCTTCCATTTCATCCAAATATTCATTCTTCACTTTATGGACAGTATAAAAGGAAGAAATCGATAAATTACCACAAAATATCATTTGGATGACGAACAATTCAATCAACTGTTTCGACGATATTAATAACATGTTCGATTCGTGAATGAGTCTCAAGGTAAATTGTTTGTGATAAATTATTAATTTCTCCATCTCATTCTTCAATTCACTAACCATATCCAGCAAAAGTATTTCATATTTCACCTTCAAAAATTGAGTAAATGAAATTTAATCTAATAAAATTCAAAACTGTTGATCGGAATTGAAGTAGAGTAGAATGTTTAGTTGATGAATTCTTCTCTAACAATAATCCATCTTTATGAGATAAGGAATGAACGTTCATATGAAACAATTGTTTTTTTAGAAGAATATTTTTCGATTCTCGTCTCATAATCATCTGGAGATTCGTCATAAATTCACCAATCATCGTCAGATTAGTGGTGTAGGAAATGACATGATCAACATCATCATCATCATCGAATAATAAATCAAGTGGATATCCTGTATCATCTGAATCTTCTAATTCTTCCCCGTTCATCAATTGACAATTGGAAAAGATGATGAAAATGATAATGAAAAAAATGGAATTGGCAAATAATTTATTGAGATGGAACTTCATTCAGAAAAAAAAAGAATAATAAATTTTAATGAAAACTATTAATGAGCAGTTGGGGAATGGATGTTGATAGCTTATAAATGATAATGTTACGCTTCGTTGATTTTTCGGTCAGTAAACGTCGACATGGACATTGGGATTATTATGTGGGTCGAATTTATCGTCGACATAATCTCGTGAAGGAACGTCAATTGATCTGTGAATATGTTCTTCCGAATGAAACGTTGCCAGAAATATCATGAAGAGAAAGAATATAATGAACATGAGTACGGCTAATGTCCATTTATATCGAATTGGTCGATCGAGTTTAATTGCAGAACTGGAAATTATAATATTCATAAATGATTTGTTGATTGAAAAATGATAAAAATTAAAAACCGAAATCTTCTCTTCAATTTTAAGAATATACTCGGTTTCTGATATTTCTTCGAATTATCATCATCATGATTTCTGTAAATAGCGTTCGGTATCGATGAAGTAATTTCTCCTCCATTAAAATCTATAGAATAATCCCTATGGAAATCTAATGAAATTCAATTTATAGGACAATTCATTTAAATTTTTAACCTCTTTCTTCGTTTGTTTCTTCGAAAGAATTATCACTCATATGTTTCCGTAATACATTCTCTGGTGATCGTCCTTCTTCCTCATTCTCCAGTTTCATCTAATTTGAATTATATTAATAAAAATAATAAAAGAATTGAGGAAACATTAGTAATTCCGAGAATAATCTTCGCCCAATCGAAGTCGATCAATTCCTTTCTCAGAATATCAGCAATTCGTCCTTTTACATTCGATTTGGGAATCACATCATATGCTTGACATACAGGACATTTGTAATTGATTAATGATGGATTTTGTTCATTCAATCGACTTATATGACGATCGAGACAATTCAAATGAACAACATCGAGACATAACAATCTGATGGTTTTACTCTGACTATACTGCTCATCACATAAAACACAGAGATCGTTATAATCATTATCTTCCAACCATTTCACATAAGTTCGAACCACACATTGTGGGTGGTCGGATAAAATACATTTTTCACAAACATTTGTTCGATGATGGAAACAGAACAACGATGTCACTTTCCTGTTTGGACACTGACAATGTTGTGAGATTAATAAGTTAATTAATTGGAAGAAGAAAACAAATAATTTAACTTTACATAGTCCCATCGTCTGTCCAAATCACTTCCCCAATTTTCAACAATTCCAATTATTTTTTGATCGAGATAATTTAACCAAATTAAATTAATTTCCATCTTACAATTTGTTAGTCGACGTCACTTAAAATTAGTTGGAATTTTATGAAAAAATTATTTACGACTTTTTTCTTTTCTTATTCGTCATTTAAGATATTAAGCCTAATCATACAACTTTTGTGAATCGTTGAAGATAAGTTAATATAAGAAATAAGTTTATTTTTAAAAATTGGGATATTCTATTCTCTGATGTTTGTGATGAGAAGAAGAAATTCTTAAAGATGATGATGTTGATGAACAAGAAATTTTTTTCATTTTCCAAAATTTAATGGGAGATGAAAGAGAGAAATAGAAAGAAGGGAAAACTGAGAAACTGAATGTATGGAGACATAAATAGATATCCACACAAATAGAATCAACTATCGTCGTCATAATGAAATTCAGAACCAATAAGATAAAAAACACTAATTGATTGTAATCTGAAAAGAATAAATCTTTGAATAAAGAAAAAATAAATGTAATCAGTTGAATAGTTAGTTTGAAAATGTTTCCGAAGTTTTCAGCGCACACTGACATTGTGTTGTTGTCTCAAATAAAAATTAATTAAAAAGATAAAATAATAAACATGGAATGGAATGAGATTCTGAAAGATAGAATATGGAAGAAAGATAATGCACGAAATTATTTTGTAAAAAATGAATGACCAATATCTTCCCATTTGCCACGTCAAATAAGTCCGTTAAGATTTGATGACGTGGCAGTTATCCTCTCCGATATGCACTAAAAACTTTTATATGACACGTCATTTGTGCGCGGCAAATTTGTCCGTTAGAACGAACAAGTGTAAGTCTCTTAGAAGTGTCAAATGTCCTTTTTGGAAATTTCATTTTGAGAATCACTCGATCTCCGAAATTTCCTTTTGAGAATTTATCGACCGGAAATGGATTTTATTAGGAAGTTTCAAATTTCAAAAATATCATTTGGCGAATCACAGAACTATCATTTAGGGAATCCATTGACCAGAGAAATATCTTTTTTGAGATTTTAACGTCCAATCGCCTTCTTATCTCTCATTCATTTGAATATTGTTCGTTT
>JALJEE010002421.1:0-25642 GCA_023231475.1 Seison nebaliae | reverse complement strand
TTCCGTTGAAAGGAAAAATGTTGAATGTGCGAGAAGCGTCAACGAAACAAGTATTGGAGAATAATGAAGTTAGTTCGTTGTGTAAGATATTGGGATTACAATACAAATCAAAATATGATAATCGAGATGATTTGAAAAGTTTGAGATATGGACGATTGATGATTATGTCAGATCAGGATCATGACGGTTCTCATATCAAAGGACTCGTCATCAATTTCATTCATAATAGTTGGCCAAATTTATTGAAACATAATTTCATTGAAGAATTCATTACACCGATTGTGAAGGTATCACGTCGTAACACTGAATTATCATTCTTCTCAATTCCTGAGTTTGAAGAATGGAAAAATGAAACGGAAAATTGGCCTCAATGGAAAGTGAAATATTACAAAGGTTTGGGCACTTCCACATCCAAAGAAGCGAAAGAATATTTTAGTGATATGCAACGACATCGTATAAGATTCCTTTATGAAGGTATTAAAGATGATGATAGTATCCGATTGGCATTTGAGAAGAAGATGGTAGAACAACGGAAACATTGGTTGACGGCGTTCATGGAAGAAAAAAAACAAAGAAAAATCGATTCTTTACCAGAAGTCTATTTGTATGAGAAGGATACGACAGTTGTCAATTATACTGATTTCGTTCATCGAGAATTAGTTCATTTCTCTAATGCAGATAATGAACGTTCAATTCCGAATTTGATGGACGGATTAAAACCGGGACAACGGAAAATTCTATTTACGGTTATTAAACGGAATTTGGTGAAAGAATTAAAAGTGGCTCAATTAGCTGGTAGTGTTGCCGAATTGTCAGCTTATCATCATGGTGAACAATCGTTAATGAGTACCATCATTAATTTGGCACAGGATTTCGTTGGGACGAACAATTTAAATATTCTCAGTCCAATTGGACAATTTGGTACTCGATTACAAGGCGGAAAAGATTCAGCGTCTCCTCGTTATATTTTCACAAGAATGTCAACATATACTCGAGCACTCTTCCATCCATCAGATGATCCCATTCTCAATTATTTGGATGATGATGGAATGCCAATTGAACCGGAATGGTATTGTCCAATTATTCCAACAATTCTTTGCAATGGAGCTGAAGGAATCGGTACCGGTTTCTCTACCAAATTACCCAATTATAATCCGAAAGATATTATTGGAAATGTTCGTCGAATGTTGAGAAAGGAAGAACCAGTACCAATGGTGCCATGGTATCGAGGATTTTATGGAACGACGGAAAAATTATCTGATCAAGTTTTTATAAATTTTGGAAGAATCGCATTATTGGATTCGAATACATATGAAATTACCGAATTACCAGTTGGTGTTTGGACTCAAACTTATAAGGAACATGTTCTCGAACCGATGTTGAATGGAACGGAAAAAACGCCAATTTATTTGAAGGATTATAAAGAATATCATACGGATACCACTGTAAGATTTGTCGTAAAAATTCTTCCGGAAAAAATGATAGAAATTATGAATCAGAATATTTACAAATTTTTTAAAATTACCAAACCCATCAATATCAGTAATATGGTTTTATTTGATGCATATGGAATGTTGAAGAAGTTTTCGACGGAAACGGAAATTTTCCAGAGTTTTTTCTCGAAACGATTTGAGATGTATCAAGTGAGAAAAGAATATCTCATCGGATTCTATACAGCTCAATCGCTTCGATTGGACAATATCGCTCGATTTATTTTGGAGAAGATTAGTGGAAAATTGAAAGTGGAGAATATTAAGAAAGTAGAAATGTTGAAGATTTTAGCGAGAAGTGGATATGATGCAGATCCAATAAAAATCTGGAAAGATTTATTAATTAAAAAAGGTAAAGGTGTGAGAGATAATGAAAATAATAATGAAGAAGAAGATCAATCGGAAGGAGATATGGGAATTGTCGATCGTAATGGACATAAGATTACTAGTCAAGAATATAATTATTTGTTGGGAATGCCATTGTGGAATTTGACGAAAGAGAAGAAAGAAGAGATATTGAAAGAGCAAAAAGAAAAGTTACAACAATTGGAAGTAATTCGGAAGAAAACCATCACGAATTTGTGGGAAGATGATTTGACTAATTTGGAGGAATGTTTGGAGAAATTTGAGAAGTTACAGAAAGAAGAAGAACAAGCTCATTTGAAGAAACAAAAAGGAAAACGAGGAGGAAAAAGTAAAGGCGCATCAAAGGAAGAAACGAAACCATCAATATTTGGAGAAGAAGTCAAACCTGATATTAAAGTTCTTCAAGAAGCATTAGTGAAGAAACCAAAAAAACCAAAAGTTGAGAAAGTGGATAAGAATCAACCATCTCTCAGTAATCTCATCAAAATGAAAACGGAGAAAGAAATACTTTCATCGGATAATGGAGAAGTGGGATCGTCAAACATCGAAAATATCGTTACCAATTCACAAGTACGAGAGGAAGTTAGTCCGAAAGGAAAAAAGACAACAAAGAAAACTAAAACGACGAAAACGAAAGTGGTGAAAGAGAAACCAATACAGAAATTGAAAGCGAAACGTCGTCGAGTTGATGATGATTTCAGTTCAGATGAATCAGTCGTGGAATTTGTAGATGATAATCCAAACCCAACACGATCTCTCCGAACTACGACGAAAAAGACACAATATATCCTCTCATCCGATGATGATTTAATTATTGACAATGATGTAATCTTATCTGATTAAATTATTCATCAATCAAATTGATTATATTTAACATTTATTCAATGTTGTTTAATTCAATAATTAATTCCATTCAATTTTCATTAATTCTCTTTCAATTTTCATTAATTCTCTTTCAATTTTCATTTCATCTCTCGTACAATCTCTTTTCTCATTCTCTAACTTTTTCTTCTTGTAAACGATCATCCGTTTCTTGAGAACGAATGATGAAATTGTGAATAAAATTTTTTAAATTTTTTTATTGTCAAAAAAAACATCTTTATTATTACCATTTGGATATCATTTATGAGTTATATTGTGGAAAGAATAATACGTGTGGAGAATGGTGTAGGTGAGGAGAGGTAGGTATGATTTAATTTCAACTATTTCACTTTCTTCGAATCAGAAAGACAATAGGAGAATAATTCGAATGTTGATCGGGAAGGAAAAAGATTGGACGACAATTTGATTGTTGTAGATTATAACATATAATAAGAATAATAATAATAATAAGAATAATAATAATAATAATAATAATAATAATGCTCTCACTGTCTGTTAGATGTTGGGAAGGAGATGAGATAAGATGGAGTAGTTGTGATGGAAATGGTAATAAGAATTCAAGAAAAAAAATTCACCGGATCAATTTTTTAATTTTCCATTTGATTTCTTCTCATTTGATTCTTTGAGATTTTTGCTCGTAGAAAGAGATTAGATTGTGGACTAATTTTGGATGATTTCGTCCTATTCGATCCACTTCTCTATCGTTACTTAAGTTCGTTTTCAATATACTTTTCTTCACTAGTTTCAATTTGTCATTGGACAACGATTGAGTTTTATTACAAAAGTTGATGGTAGTTTCGTTATAAATCGGTTCCGGTGAATGACTATTAATACAATTGGTCGTCGTTGGACTTAATTTCCCATCTTTCTGAAAATTGTTGTTGTTGTTGTTGTTGTTGTTGTTGTTATCGGGATAGTTGATTGTTAATTTGTCAGAAATTATTTCATCAGGAAATTTGTAGAATGGAGGTGACGGTCGTCGTTTACGTTGATGATGACGTAAATTACAAGAACAAACAACAGTCATAGCGTCTTCAGTTCCACTACTGCTAGTGGCATCTAAGGCGAAATAGAACATATCTAAACGATTATTATCGTTGAGAATATTGTTGGATTTGATGGAACGTGATGGATTTTTAGAAGTGGAATTATTTAAAGATTTATTCCCAATATTAACTAGCGATCGTCGTCCTCCACATCGTGTACAGATTTTCTTCAAATCATTTCCTGGTGCTTTTTCTGAAACTGTTTGTAATAAAGTTGTTGGTTCGATTTCGATGAAATTGCTATTCTTTTGAATGGATTTGATTTTCGACAATTGTTTAACATCATTCCAATTGGAGGATGGAGGATCGAATAATTTAATTTTCTTTTCCTTTTCACCAAACAAATATTTCGATGGAATATTTCCATTAGTTAACGATCTATTATTATTTGAAATGTCATCATAACTAATTTTCTCGTATATCGAATGAGCAATATCTTCCTTGTCCATTTGTTGCAATTCATTTTCATGATATTGTTCTTCTTCATAATCCGTATGATTATTCAATTTCTTCTCTTGTGATGATGATGATGATGATGATGGTTGAATGGTAGATGAATGGTGATGTTGATCTGAATGACAATTGATTGCAGGAGAAACGGTGGTCAGATCAGAGAAGATACTTAAATTATGTTCACTAATTGTTAGATTGGTCATCGAATTGATGGTAGTTGAGATGGTGGTGGTAGTAATGGCAGTGGTATCAAGTGACGTATTTGGTGTGGAGATGTAAGTGGAGAGATTATAATATAATTTCTTTTCATGATCATTCGAAAGATAAATGGCATTGATATCGTTCGATGAGATGGAGAATGTGTCGATTGTTGCAATTGAATGACATGAATCTATTCCAAAATTTTCCTTCACATTTATCGGTTCTTTATTTTCATTTTCTTTCAACTTCTTGAAACAATTAGTTAATGTTTGACTTGTCATTCCATGGATGGATGTGGAATCACCTTCAGTCTCATTCCTCTTCAACGAGTCGGTGAATGAGACGCATGTGGGCGAATCAACTTCATCATCTGCAATATTATCTTTTTGTGCGAAGTTGTTCGAAGACGAATTTAATTGTTGACTATTTCTTGACGATACATCTTCGTCTTTCATTTCACTATTTGTCGTCGTTATTGTTGGCGATGATGAGATGGTTGTCGTCATACTAACAGAATTGATGGATGTCATTTTCAAATTTGAACTTTGATAAATATCGATGGGCGTATTGTCGATTGTTGAGGATGAATATGGACGAATTAATGGAATTGTCTGACCATCGTTCACATTCTTTCGATTTACATTCACTGTCATACCTTCACCATTACTGATGGAAGAGTTATTGGAAGCGAAAGAGAAGAATGATTCTCCATCATTCTGAGTAGATGCATCCAAGTCAATGATGGGTGTTGTACGAGAGAATATCGAATTGAAAGAAGTCGAATGATCATTACTATTGGGCGAGAGACAATTGACCATTATATTCTTCTTTTCTCCTAGTGACGTCAATTCTATATGATTTTTAATCGAAGAACGTTTTTTCACTTCGTTTGATATGGTGGAAATGGATAATGAAGAATTGGATGATAATGATGGGAAACTGATGGAATTTCTTAAATCTTCCGTACAATCATCAAGAAATAACGGGACATCATTCGTCTCCAAATCTTTATTATCTCCTAAATATTTCGTCGATGGAACATTCAATTCCGACAATTTTCCTTTATCTCCAATCGGACAATTCTTTTCTTCATTCAAAATTTCATTCTCATCTTCATTCATTATGTTCACGTTCAATTTATCAATATTATTATGTAGTTTCCTCACATACTCATCATTTTCTTTTTCGCTATCATTCTGTAGTATGGTTCGTCGACGTCTATTATATTTTCCTTCGACGTCTTCCGAATTCTCGAAATTTGATGGTTTCCCTTTTGCTCCTTTCATTGACTTTTCATCTTTCAAATATTTCGATGAATAATTTCGATTATTTCGCTCGGTGGGATTGTTGACGGTGGCGGCTACTAACCGTTTTAAGGCGATACTCGCACGATGTAGATGTGATGAAGTACTTGAAGGTGAATACGACCATTCAACTTTATCATTTTTTTGAGCTGATGAATTTTTCTTCTCAATTTTCACTTGTCTCGATGACGAATAATTTAAGAGAGAACTATTCAACGAATCGGTGGAGGATGAGAGAGTTGTCGAAGACAACGACGTTGACAAGGAAGAACAGATATTTGATGATGATAATTTGTATCTTCTCAAAAAATGTTTTTTATCTTTTCGTCTTTCCTTTCTCCGTTTATTGGGTCGTTTTCTCTGTAAATAGTTAGATAATTTCACTTTCTTCTCAATATCAATTTCGTCATCGTCACACTCTTCACAATCATCGTCTTCATCTACGTTCTCATCATCATCATCATCTTCTTCTTCTTCTTCATCGACATCTTCATTCTTCTCTTCTTTCGTATTCATCTTGTTCGTGTATTTTGTGGATTGTTTTGATAAATAAGATTGGAGCAATGACGATTGAGACGAATTGAGACTGTTCTTGTAATTTCCTTTCGATTTCGAATTGTAAATATATGGCGATGAAGTCTTCTTCCTTTCATAAGGTGAATAATATTTCCATTTTTCATCTAAAGAAAAAAAAAATTAAAAATAAATTGGAAGAAGTTAAAAAGTGAATGGAATCAAACCATCAAATCTTCGAACAGCCGAAGAATATGATTGTTCGATACGTTGTCGAGTTGAGAGTATTCGATCCATATAACTTCTACTTCGATATGACAATGGGAAATCGTTCGTATTCTTCGAGTTGACACGATAACGATCTGATGACAATAATTGTGATCGATAATTTTTTGAAGTATTCCAATCCAACGAATTATTTCGAGAGAAAGAATTTCGATGAAATAGACTGTTGTTGTTGTTGTTAGTTAAGTGAGTGGAATGGAAACGATTTTTATCAGTCTTATAAGATTTGTAAAGAGATCGAGTGGTGAGATCTTGTTCTTTCGTCGAATTAAATTCATTGAAATGGGTGAAGAGATGATTATCAGATGATTGAGATGGAGTAGAAAAAATGGAATGGGTCAATCCACTTGTGCTACTACAATTGCTACTACCAATGCCGAATTGTCGCTTCATATTCGCATCATAATACTTGGATGATTGTAAACAATCGGATAATGATGAAGTGACTGCACTGACGGGACGACGTCGAGTATGTTTCGTATATTGTCGTCGATTCATGTTCGAACTACTGACGCCACTAGAACTGTTGTTGTTGGTGTTGGAGGTGTGGAGTGAGGATCGTTGACAAACGGTACATATCTTTCCTAAATTATTCAGTAATTTACATGTGGTACTACCATAATTCTGGCGTGGATATGGATTAGATGATAGACGGAGTGTAGTGGATGCCTGATAGTGTAGTGGTCGTCGCGTACCTGCATAACTACTGAACATTTCACTTCGATCACTATTTGCGTCGGTACAACAACTACCACATCCGGATATGGAGGAGAATGTGAAAGTTGATTTAGGTGAAGGTGAAACAGTGAAAGGTCGATGGAAAGATGTGCGATCACTTTCTTTCTCGATCCTTGAATTCATTTGTTCCCATAAACTAATTCTTGTTTTGAAATTGCGACAAAATGATGGTGTTCTTTCATCCGTCTGTCCTGTTTCGCATGTCGTCGTCGTTGTATGACGGGATGTTGTATTGATTGTTGCTGATAAGGATGATAGTGTTAAACGATTGTTATTCAATAATAATTTGTTTTCGTTCAATCTCTTTTGTCGATTTGAGCGTTGTCGACGTTCAAATGATTTCAAATTTTTCTTATTCTCATTCGTCTTGTAACAATTTGAACGAATTTCATAGTTCTTCTTATGATTTGCTGTTGTTCGCTTTTTGTGACAACTATCCTCTTCATTCTCATCACATTCACCATCATCATCATCATTCTCCTCCTCCTCCTCCTCCTCCTCATTATCATCATCATCATCATCACTAATATTGTCATCTTCATCCTCATCCCCATTATTCTGATCATTAAAAACTTCATTTTTCTTCTCATGATCACTCTTATCCATACGCATTCCCCCACTAATATTATTAGTTGATTCTTCGTCGTCGTCTTCTTCCTCCTCCTCCTCCTCCTCACCATAATGACGGTGATGGCGATGGTGTTGATGATGATGATGATGATGATGATGATGATGATGAGGACGACTAATAGTTTTATTGTTTTTATTCATTTTAATTAGATGTCGTTTCTGAATTTCGTCGATTCGAATGTTCAATTCGTTCTTCTTCTTCTTCTTGTCATGTCTCGAACGATTGAACAATTCATTATTGAATGATTTATGGAATGAATTTTCTGATAATACTTCCACGTTAGATGATGATGGCATTGCTGATGATGTAGAGATTAAGTGGAAGAGATTAACGTCTGCCGATTGAAAATAAAATGAATTTTCTTTCGTTTGTTGGTTGTGTGGGAGCGTCAGTTGAAATCAAACTGAATCATGCTAATGTTAACTATTTAGATGGAAATGATAGACCTAAGAAGGAAAAGAATAAGTTCAATCACACCAATTCTTGGATATAACAGATGAAATATTTTGATTGAATATATCGCGAGGTTAATAATAAGTAGTTTTTTTAAAAGGAAAATATTGATGGTATTGATGATGAAGACAAGAACGATAATGAGAAGAGACGAGAAAGTATTTTAAATGAGAGTAGAAATAATATAGTCGTCATCATAATCATATTTCAGGCGAGAGATGAAAAGATAAGAAAAAGAAGAAGTAGAAAAAGAAAAGCAGAAATATACGGATGGTGATTCATATCCCATATGGTTATAGGGGGATCGTAATAAGTTTAAGAAAATAATTGATGCAATAAATTAGGTCGTTTAAATTGAAAATATTTAATTTGAAAATTGCATATACGTTGGGAAGTCGTCGTCATCATATCATCACCATTAATATTAAGATGATCGATTCTTATATTAAATCGATGTGCATGAACTAATAATTTCTCTCATTATTAACTAAAAATAAAACTTTCTCTTAATTTTCCTCTTCTTCTAACTCTAATCATTTCATCACTCTCATACGAAATCGACATAACATATCTTCACTTATCGTCAACAACATCCTGATTTATCACTACTTCACTCTTTCCCCCCTCACAAGACAAAAAAATGAATTGGATAATATCATTAACAAAACATTTCTTTTATTCAATCATTCACTATTACATAACGTTAATTATTGGACATCAAATTGGAGTATTATAAAAAAAAACTATGAATTTCTTTGAAAAAAAAGAACTTTAAGAAATTAATTTTTATTATCATTATTTAATCGAGTATCAGAAGGAAATTGAGTTTGGGAATCGGCCCCCAAAACATTCTTTCAATGTGTGAAAAATCAGGAAACTACTAAATTTGTTGTATCATCGCAATATCGGCAGTGCATGGTCAAATGAATAACTGAAACGAGATAATTTTCATCTGTCTTTCCATCATTATTATGGAAAATATAAGTTACGTAATGAAGTGAAAGATATCAACCAATTTATCTAACTATTCATCAATTAATTCTTCATCTATTCTTCAAATTATTAAATCAATTCTAATTTTGACGATTGAAGACAAATAATTCTATTTGTATGAAATTGAAAAAAGAATAATGAGATATATATATTTGAAAGAAAGACAATTCATTCTATTCGTGAAAAATAAAATTGTTGGTATGTGAAATCCTCGCGACCAATTCTAGAGGATTTCTGAAAAGAGCTCTTTATCTTTCGAAACATCTCTAATGCTTCTGAATTTGGGGGAGATATACAATCGGATGTAGCTATACGTATAAAGTGAAAGGAAAGCATGAAAATTAATGGATCGAAAATAGATAAATGCATGACATCCAACAACCAATTTAATAATGATAAACGGAAGTGGCTCAATTTCATATCGTTTTTCCTCCATCGCTAAAAACGTTTCATCTTATTCATATTATTCCCCATTTTTTCTTACTATTTCCCATTACCACTACTGCTTACATAAGTGTTTATCTCTCATAATGAGTATCGGGATGACGAGTAATTGAATAATCGTGTTCTTCTTCTAGATTTATTCACATTCCTCAATTTATCTTCATAATCAATCAATCATTCAATCAATCAATCAGTCTATCAAGCCCATGTAACTAACGACCTACTGAAATATATCAATAACAATAATAAATATTTCGCAAAAAATTTCATCAACATTCATTGAAAGAGAAACATATTTGTTACGTTTTGAAAGAAGTCTAAAAGAAATTGAAGAAGTTTTAACGGAGGAAAAAGAAATTGAAGAAATTGATCGGACGAATGAAAAAAAAGAAATTGAGGAAAATGTCGAAGATATGTTTGTTTCTTATACAATGAGCTGATGATGTGATAGGAGAAACGCTCAAATATTTTTTGAGTTAAATGAAAGAGTTTCGAGTTTGAATTAAATTTGAATTTCCTAATTTCTTTCCTAAATTATAAACGTTCTTCCAATAAATGAACTAAATTAATTTGATGATGAATTTAATTGATGATGATGGAGAGAATGGAGAAACGGAGAATGATGAAATCGAATAGAACGATGAGCATGAAACCAACGAGAAATAGTTATTTGTTCTATATTTTCCTAAAAGAATGAACGCTACAAATATGTTAAGATGCCCGAGAAATTTCTGATAAAAGTTCAACTACTTTTATCCGTGAAGGTCGATTATGATAATCAACTGATTTCTTGCACATTAACTTTTAATAAAAACAATGTTTTCTCGTACAACATTTTCTTTAACGGATTGAGAAAGAATTGGGAAGAACGGGAGAAAGGATATGATCGATTTCATCAAATTTCATCGAAGGCTATTTGGAAAGTGAATAATTCGATGATGTATCTTGGATGTATCAGACTGAAATATGATCTCGACATTTATCTGCATAGCGCGAATAATTCTTAAAAAGTAGAAATCATATACATTTATATATTTATATATATATATATATATATAATACGTTTATTTGAATAATATTACTTTCCTCGATAGTCTGTACGAGTGTGATCTATTACTCAATTATTATTGTTGTTGTTGTTGTTGTTGTTGTCGTCGTCGTTGAGTCACAATAGATATACGAGTTACCTCATATATGAGGGATGAGTTCAGTAGATGCAAAGAAGTAGAAGGTATTAATTATTATTCTAATATTATTGTTGATTTTCTCTCTGACAATGATGATCGGTAGATATGTGAATTGATATTTGGATAGGCAAGAAGATAAGTAGAAGATCTCACAATTCTCAAATTGAGACAAGTCAGAAATTAGATTCATATTCAAAATGAATAGTTCTAATCTCGCAATTAATCTCAATTGACATTTCTTATCACTTAATATTGACGCATGTCTGTTAGAACAATGTTTTCTTTTCTACTTTTCTACTTTCTATTCTATCTTTAATGATGTAAAATTTCTTCATATCTAATTTCACAAACTTTCGTCGAACATAAGGACGTCGTCGACAGATTAGCCTAATCTTTTTTTCTTTTCTTCTTCATTTGCCTATATTTGCTTACCCTTTCGTTATCTACTTTCTTCTTTCTCCCTCGTTAAACAACCTGTGTCACCTTGGAACGGGAGTTTCTTTTCGATGAATTCAACGGCTTTTTATCTTATGGCGAACGACTAAAAATCATTTGCAACTTCCGCATTGTTCTTACTTCATTTCGAATAAAGACAACTGTGTAGACTCCACCGGGAGAGACTGTGCACCAATCTCATTATTGACATCAGAGTTGATACAGTCAATCGTCTAAGTGATAATAGTGATCGCTCGAAAAATATAATATTACGTTTGATTTCTTCTATATCGTATGTCTTCTTTTTTTTTATTAATCTTTTCTATTCTTCACTGTCTGCCTTCGAGACGAATAGCATTCATTGAGATTCGTGAGAGAAAACGTTATTAGAATAATTGCATAATTAACAACAATAAAAGGAAGAAATGACAAAAAAAAAGTAATAGTCTTTTTCAATTCTAAAAAAGAGTCGGTAGCTTGAGAAGAATTCTTAAAGTTTTCGTGTTTTTTTTAGACTTCTCAAACATTCGATCGTCTTCGTCTTACCAGTTTGTTTTTGCATGAAACCATTTTTCTTTACCATTTTTACCACTTCTTCAAATTTCTTTAAATCCAATTATTTTTTTCATTTCTTAATAAATTTTCTCATTTTCCTTTTGCGTTATCTTCCCCGTTTGTTCATTCTTTCTAATTTCCACGCACGATTGCTCCATTCGAACAATGTGACTGAATCATAATGAGCATTACAAGATATACTTACAAGTTGGACGGACTACATATGTGGGTACTACATATTAATTTCAATTCAGTTACATGTTACTACATGTAGATGAGTGGCGATTATATTCAGATATTATTTGGTTCATCCGATTTAAATTGTTTTCTAATACGATATTAGATTATGTGTAAAACCTGTTATTTTATATAATAATGATCATCATTTTCATGAAGTTTTCTCAACTACGACGGACAATTCATCAATGGGGATTTGAATTAAATTCGAACAAATCATTAATCGAATATTTCTTTCCCGCCAAATCTTTCCAATGATACGGTTAGTTAAAGAATGGATTAAATCGAATCTCTTAATCGAATTTTTATCGTGTTATGTCTCAAAAGAGAATTGTCCGATCTGTATAATTATAATCATTGTTATTAAGAACATCTTATTCTTTTTATTTCATCATTTGATAATAATTATAATCAGTGGAGAATTGTAATCATAATATTGACGATTTGAATGAAACCCGGTCAACGGATATTGATATTTATTAACCATCATACAATAAGACGCCATTCATTCACGAAATAAAATGAATTAATTTTTTTCCTACCAGAATGATCTGATGCATTAATTTTAGTTTTAACGTTCGATGGCCACTAGTTACTATTTAACTTTAACTTAACTAGTTAGTTGGGTGGACATGAGTCAAACAATGGCACTTAAACCATCCCTATGAAATGAATTGACCAAATAAATAAAACTTAAAAACTTATCAGATTTTATAAGAAAATTTAATTAAAATGTTTCATTTGGTGAAAGTTGTGAAAATTGGAATTTGTTTGAAGAATATGTTGTTCAAATAGTCAATTGAATAAAGTGGTGACAATTGATTTGTTTATTCTCTCATCAATCAGAGTGGGAAAACGACCGATATGGGAAATAATGATAATAATATGACAATGTTAGTCAATAACGATTCTTGTAAAGTGGAAGTCAATAGAAAAGAAATAATAACAAACATGGAAGGCGAGAGAAGAGATATACATGCTTAAAGAGAGATAGACTCTATTATCTGAGAAGAAGAAAAATGAAATGATTAGTAGTCAATGAAGGGGAATTGTGAAAATGGAGGAAATGAAATAAAAGAGAAAAATGTTCACTGTCGTCACAGGTATTCGAATAATTTAATTTTTCTTCCCAAATAACTTGACCATGAGGAGAAAATAGAACGACAATTAATTAATTTCTATAGAATATTTATTATGTCTGACCTCCCTCCCTTCAATGAGGAGTGGAAGGAGAACGATGCCGTGGAATATGTTAACCGATTTCTTTAGAAACAAATCACGACAGAGAAAGTAATTGACATAACTCCAATTTAATTCATTTGCGAACTCTTCTTCTTTCCACCAGTCTTCCATATTCTCATAAATGCTTTAAATAAACATCGATGTATTTTTGTTGAAAATTTTATCTGAACTTTCTCCTTCATTATTTTGGTGCATATTAGATCGGGACGCTTTATACGAATAAATAGATTATAAATTGTTTCTTACGTCACAATATTATTCCTTTTGAAAGAAAACAGAAAACATGCATATTCTCATCTAATTTTCAAAACTTTCTAATCAATACGTTAATCGAGTTGTCAGTTTTGTTCAACCTTCGTCCTCATCATAATACCATTAACAATCAATCAATCGTTCTGGGTAAGTCATCGGACGTCGAGCAACATCAAACGGAGAATGGAAGAATATTTTATGGGAGAAGAAACAGTATAAAAAGTTATTAGAAATTCATATTGTTATTGTCGTGAAAGAAAAGAAATAATTAATTTTAATTATATTTTTATGTTCTCATCAATACATCATATAATTTACTGCCTATATTACATATCGACACATCTATATCAGTTATCAAATTGTAATAAAAACAATAAGAACAACAACGGTAATAATAAAAATATTGTTCATACTTCAATCACTCCACACACACACACACACATATATATACACACACACACACACACGCGAACCCACATACGTACACAAACACATGTAAATAATATATTATATCATATTGAACTATATCAATCTTCCAATGTTACACCTTGCACGATATGCCAATTTTAAGTACTGAAAATATTGCGCATACAAACTTCTAGGATTTCTTCAAGTTCCTTTCCACATATTTCATTTCTTCCAACACATAGTATATGGATCGTGCAATGTAACATGGAAATAGTGGGAAATAGTTTGAAAGAAAATGAAATAGAAAAATTTAAATGATTTCGCAGTCAACTGGAGACAGAGTCGCTTCATATACGAACGTGTACTCATACATTTGAATATCAGTTTGACTGGTCGTTACGTTGTTGGTGTGTGTGCAGTTCGTTGATTTACTTGTGCTAAAGAAGAGAAATAAAGAAATAAGTTTAAAGAACTGCTAGTTAAATAAGGCTGGTGTCCCTGATATTCTAACATGATGTAACTGCTGTCAATATTCTGGAAAGTTTAGTTACAATCCCCTCACTTCAAATTTAAAGAAGGAACGTATTCGATGAATAAATTACATGTGAACCTCTCTCTGTATACGCTTTATTCTTTTACATTATCATTTGAAAATTTCATCCTTTTCACATTAGTACCAAAACTAAAAATTGCATGCTAAATATTTTATTCATTTTCAATTATGACAATTGAATGCTGTGCATCGCCCGTACCAGATTCAAAAATCATGAAAAATAACCACGACGGTGATTCGACGGTTAATGCGAAGAAGAAAAAGAAGAGACGTTTGTTGGCCGGTTTGCGGAAGAAATTGACTTTTCGAACTAGTAAATCCAAAGAGAATGAAACTGAATCAAACGAAGTGATGGTAGCTGAAGTGCTGGTGAATCCCAGTAACAAAGTAGAGAATATGAATAGAATTTCTTCGAATTCTTCAATCGAAAATTTCATCAAACCATTGATACCCAATGACGGACGATCTACTTCATTTTACATTGACGAATGGACCAATTCCTTCCTACGTGAACATGACGCAACTAAAACGGTAGGAAGGAAATTACCCATCAGACGATCGCTAAGACGTTTATCTCAACAATTCTCTACTTTTCTAACTAGTCGTTCGAAGAAATCATATCCGACGAGTCAGATCGATAAACATGAGAATGACGAAGATAAAATTGATGATTTGGAGAATCTGGGTGATGATTCGGATATGAATAAACAGTTGAATGTGATAATTGAAGATAACCATTCTCTTAATTTATCTAATAAGTTATCGGGGAAATCGTTTGATATTTTCAGACGATCATCAATTCCAGATGACAACGATGAAATAAATGACAAGAAAGATTTGAATGACGATGAAGTCCAATCGATTAATGTTAATAAGATGATGAATGGTGAAAAAGTAGAGAATGAAATGAAAGAAGAAAAATCAAAAAAATCGGAAGAATTATCAGATAATCAATTCCCAACAATTGTCACTTCCACAAACAATTCATCTTCGATAAGTAATCGATCGAATAAACCATCGTCATCATCATCAACTGTGATGGATGAGAAGGAAATACCGAAAGTTTTCTACGTTAGTTCTGAGTCTCCAATTTTGAAATTTAATGATATTAATACAATACCATTGATCACATCATTTAACGATTCGTCCAACGTCATTTGTCAATCAACATCATCTTATCATTATTCTAATCAATTTTATAAGGAATGTAATAATCAAAAAAATTATCATTTTAATATCGATAATCCGAATGGTAATTCGGATAGAAAGAATTCATTAGAATCTTTAACGAATTATAATTCTATGTCGATCTCCAATGATAATAAGAGAATGAATAACTCCAACGAGAGTAAAGAAGAACAAAATAAATCATCAGATTCCATCCATTCCTTCAACAGTCGAGAACGACAGCGACTGTCAGTTTCCTCAATATCGTCCACTTCTGAAAGAATGATGTCAATCGTTACCACACCAAATGCATCAGATGCATCAGCTACTACCGCTACTGTAAGATCATTAGAAAACCATTCATATGATTTATCTCCATATCCATTAGTGGATGTTCATGAGCAGAATTGTTTTCATCAACTTAATAATTATGATTCGAATGAGCGAAATGATTCGAATTCAATTCCTTCTCATTCATCTCATCAATTGGAGATAACAACAAAATTAACGAATTCTATTGATGATATTCCACAAATCTCATTGGGATTCATCGATTCCACTAACGGGAATAGAGATGATAATGTGAAGTCAGAATCAGGAAAAATTAACGAGAATCTTCTTCTAACTCCTTCGAATGAGAAGTCATGGAAAGCGAGAAGTTTAGATCGACTCAATTATCCGATGAATGGAGATTCGTGTAATTTCGTTCAATGTCTACATTCCGATCAGAAACGTATGACGACATCTGTCTTACCGATGAGTGTTGAAGTTATTATGGAATTCGAAATGTTGAATGATGGAAGTACCAATGAAATGATCGATCCTCAAATCCAAGATATTATTAGTTATGGTTTAAATAATTTAGAAGATGAGAATGATATGGAGGATGAAGAAAATGATTCGGGAAATAAAAATAATTTAAGAATATCAACTACTCCCACCTCCACCGATGATACGTCTACGAAAATTGTGAAACATGTCAATTTTTGTGAGAGTCATATTAGCATACCAATCACTGATGAAACGAAAAGTGCTTACTCATCTAAAGATTCTTATTCGACTTCATCATCTTCATCATTATCATCGTCATCATTGTCACCGAATGTTCGTTTCTCTGATACTTTTGTTTCAACATCGATTAATTGTGAATTGTCTCCATCAAACAATGGCACTGCACAACAATCATCATCGATATTAAAAGAATTTCATCAGAAGGAACCGATGGTTCGAGAAGAATTCTTTCCCATCAAATGTCACCAAAACGTCATTCACAAAACTACCGGTAAGAATAATGAAGAGAATCGACTTCAAGATAATTGGCTATCCCAAATCGACAATGATGGAAGTGACTCATCCCATACATTCTCCAATTGCGACAAATTTAAGAATTGTGATAAAAATAATTATTTATTTGATCCATATGGAAATCAAGCCATTATCGATAATCGGGTAGTTGATGAAATTGATGGAAATGGCAAATTCTATTTATTTTATGATAAGACTGACAATGATAAAATCCATATGCCAATTCATTCGCAAAATCGATTTGAGGAATTGACCAATTCCATTTCACCAGACCACCAATCATCATTTCCCATTAGAACAGTGTCATATGGAGTTAATGGAAGAGATGATGATTCTATGACGATGTGTTGCACAATTATGAAACCATCAAAAGAGAATAATGTGCCATTGACTAAGCATTCGAATTCATCGACGTCAACTTCATATTCTTCAACTTCTTTTATTACTCAATCTGAAGTGATACCTCATCGTTCAATGGATAATATTTATACGACATCCGTTTTCAACAAATTCTCTCCGACATTATACTATCAGGATTCTTCCATCTTTCAAGCCAATATCAATAACAACAACAGCAACAACAACAATTATTTTAAGAATGAACAAAATAATGATTTGTCATCATTCACGTCGCTGTCGAATATGGAGGAGGATGAAGAGAATGAGGAAACCGACTTCCAAGTAATGGATGGACATGTTACATTCAAATCGAACACTCTCAACAAACATCTAAATAATTCTGATCAGATTTATATAAGTTCATCATGTCTCCAAAACCCCAACACGAAAATTAAAGAAGTGGAAGAGATTTGTAAAAAATTGGAAGCGGAATATTTGGATTCGGATATCGGTCTCACCACTCAGATTGTGGAGGAGAAATCGATGGAA
Organism: Seison nebaliae; assembly: GCA_023231475.1. Classification (NCBI taxonomy): domain Eukaryota; kingdom Metazoa; phylum Rotifera; class Pararotatoria; order Seisonacea; family Seisonidae; genus Seison; species Seison nebaliae. The sequence goes on along the minus strand of JALJEE010002421.1, from coordinate 7,614 downwards.
ATGAAACCGTCTCGCAACTATTGCTCAATTGTCTGTCGATTCCTTATCATCTTCTTTGCCGTAATTTTTCTCGCACTTTGTTTCCTCACACTCTACGGATATGACATATCGAACTATTTAGGAGCCGATTGTTTTATATCAGAGCCATCGTCAACGTTACTCGACTATTGGGAACGATTACAAGATTTCACAATTACCACCTTCACCTTTTAAATTCACTTCATCTCAGCAATGGAATAAAATTGAGAGAATTGTAGGAAAAAAGTGCATGAGAAATTATGAAGAATTTCTTCGATTTGTTATTTTTCTTAAAAATCATCTTAATTCAGTATTAGAATTATATTGTTATAATTAGATCATAAATTTAGATCTAAATCTCCTTTACAACTCAACTCCTTCTCGTTTATCTCTTTTCAGTTTAAGAAACTTTTATTTATTAGTCTGTAAATTAGATTTATTTCGTTAACCAAAATTCTTATGATTATTCTTAATATTAAATGATCGACATTCTATTCACAGAATTCGATTTATCATTTCCACTCTCGAGAAGGAAGAGAATCTCATTCATAAAACTCAACAACATTCCCCTCAATTTTTCATTCAATTTCTCTTTTTATCTTCTACGCCAACTTTTACGACCATTTCTATTCTTCCAATGTACAGTTCAAACAGAGGTGTTGTTATTAGTTTGAGGATGAACTCTTCCTTTACAATTTCCATTATCTGCACGCAATATTCCATTTTTTCTTCTACACTTTCAGAGATTACTTAAAATATCTTTGTTATATTTATTGAAAGAAGAACGAATTCATAACATTCCTTCAAATAAATTTAAGCAATTTTCTTTATTCTATTCAATTTCTTTATAACAACTAAACTGTACGAATTTGTTCAATAACTAAACAAAAAAAAACTTCAAAATTAATAAATGAAATATCAAAGAAGAAAAAATCCATTGAACATTAAAGAGTGTGGAAATTGACTATGATCTATATTCAGCTGTTTCTGATTCAAATAAAATCAATTTATCAGTTTTATTAAAGTTACATTTTAGTATTTTTTTTATTTATTAACACCAATTCTTTTTCCTATTTCTCACATAGTTTTTTCTCTTTTTCCACGTGATTTTCCGATTCTCGAATAATTTCAATGTAATTTTCCAAAAATTGTTATTGTATTTATAATGGGAATGTGGGAAATGTTTGTAGCTAAACTTATTGATTGTGCACGTTTCCATCATCGAGTGCTAGAGTAATTGAATGAGAACAAAGATTAAATTGCGAGTCATCGGTAGAATAAGTGAAGAGTGTAAATTGAAATCGATTTTTGATATGAAATAATTCGTTCTTAGGCTGTTCGTTGTTGGATTGAAAATAATTATTTGTTGATTGGGAGAAGAATTTTCTTTCAAACAATAATAAATCAAATTTGGAATACATAAGAATATGGATGAGAAGGAAAGTCTAAATGAAAAGGAAGTATCAGAAATAGAAAAAAGTTTGAATGAAAAGCAGAAATATGAAGATACATTGACGAGAACTTTCGCCCGTCATATTGTTCGCGATAAATTATATTTGAGCGAAGAGTTCGGGAGGAAAGAGATCCTTTATGGTAATGTGAACTTCCTAAAATATTTCCGATTGAATAAAGATTTTAAGGAATTGTTAAATCAATTTTCTTTGGGTCATTCTCTCGCCACCATCGAAGAAAAGAATGATTTAAATAATAAAGATAATGAAAACAATTCGACAAATAAACATTCAAATAAACAACAACAAATCTCGAAAGATGATGGTTCATATATTGAGACATTACACTCTTATCTTCCCAATTTGACGGGTAGTCTCAATACAATTGTTTCAGACGATTCGGATAAGAGTTCAATGAGACATTTGTTAACACGTCCATTCGCAGCGAAGCAAGTGCAACCGTTAAACAGTCATCAAAAAGTGGTATTCCGTCTACCTCCCATCAGTCTACCCGACAACTTCTTACCTGATATATTCCAGAAAACCATACAAAATGAACCAGTTCAATCTCCAACATCATCTCCGTCTTCGTCGTCGGCTGGTGAAGAAAATGAAGAGAATTTTAGGAAACATTCAACAAATAATACATTCGTTGATAATCTCAATTCATTGAGGAATGATGAACAATTTTATATCGATACTGATCTCTCATCATCAGAAGACGAATTAATCGACGAGAGTCTCATCACCGCCGAACCGACAACTCCAATTCCTTCCGTGAAGAAAAACGAACAATCCGTCTTCGATGAAGTGCCACCATTAAATTCAGTGGGAAAACCAAGTCTTCCCTCCAATCATCAATTGCCAACTCAAGTCCACAAATCATTTTCCAGCATCGATTACCATCATAGTAATAAACATAACAAAAAATCGAATTATCCACATCAGAAACGTTTACACAATTCCACCCATTCCGTCCAACAGAAATATTCTGGTCACTCATCCAACCGTTCCAGACAATTGAACAGTGTCCAACAAAATACCAACAATCCACAATCGTCTCAATCCACATCACGCTTAGAAAGTTTTTCTACTTCGAAAAATTCAATCAAAAAAAAATGAAATTTCTCTTTTTTCAATTCAATTCAATGTACAGCTTTCTTTCTTTTTTTTGGTTGAAAAAATATTTCAACTTCTTTCCATCATCATCATTATCATCATATTACAAAGTTGGTGACGTTTTAGGAAAATTTTTGAAGTAATTATTAAAATCTAAATCAATTTTTCCGCGTCAGTCTTGCCAGTTGTGAAAGAATTATCAATATTATCAATATCAAACTCATCATATCAACTGATAATTTATCTTATGTTTTTTTATTGAAATAAATTTTGATTTTTTCATTTTTTTTTGTGATGTTTCAAAAAAAATAAATTAATTTGAAAACTTATTATGCCATTTATTTTTTACCGATTTCCGTCAACATCGTCTCGATTAATTCGTCCATCGAATAATTATGTTTCCAATTCCATTGAGTACGTGCGTTAATGTCGTCAAACAGTTTGGGCCAAGTGTCCGCTGAAATATATTTGGAAAGAGGAAGATAAAATAGAGAAATGGAGAAAAAATGAAACCAATACTCTGTTTCAATTTATTTATCCGATAATCAATAGTAAATTCAGGAATTCGTTTTTTGATTGCCGAATAAATTTGTTGTGGAGAGAAACTCATTGCATTTACATTAAACACACGTTGCTTCAATTGTTCGGGTGGTACGGACATGATCTCAATGACTGATCTTAAACAATCGTCAATGTACATCATTGGTAATGTGGTGTTGTGCGCCAATGGACAAAGATGATGTTTCTTTTCAGATAAAGCGTCATGAAATATTTTCACAGCATAATCTGTTGTTCCACCACCAGGTTTAGTGTCAGGTGAAATTACACCAGGAAATCGTAAACAACGAAAGTCTAAATTATGTTTCTCAGCCAAATATTCGCCTAATAATTCACCGTAAACTTTCGAAACTCCATAAATCGTTTTCGGTCGTTGAATACAGAGATCGGGAACATTCTCTAATGGACTTTCGATACCAAACGCTCCTAAAATAACAAGTGTTTAATTGTTTAGTGATCGCCACAACTACTAACCGATCGTACTTGGTACAAATACACGTAAATGATGCTGTTGACTAACTTTGAGAGCATTCTCCATTCCTCTGATATTCACTTCCATTGCGAGTGGAACATTCGTTTCTCCAATCACACTTAACAACGCTGAGAAATGGATAAGAGTATCGATATCGTGACGCGCTACCAATTCATGCAATTCATTTTCGTTCGTAACATTTAAGTAACGATATTGGAAATGCTCTGAATGATGGAAGATTTATGAAATTAATTGATACGTATCCAAATTTATTGAGAACTTTTCACTTTAGTTAATGGAGTTTTATAGAGAAGTGAAAATTGTTTAATGGATTTAATGTTAAAGAATTTCATCAGTATCTCGTTTAGCCGACGAATATTTCAGTTTAATAATGGTGAAAAAATGATCTAAATCTTTTCAAAATCGTCACTTTAACGTTCGACGGAGATATAGCACATGTTTAATTGTCGGGTAAACAACATGGAAAGTAGAGATAGTCTTGTCGTAACGAAAGAGATGGGAAAGATGGAGATAATATGATGAAAGATAAAATGGATCAGTTATAATTTTGGTGTCAATTAGCTGAATGTTAAGTTTCAATATGATTTACCTTGATTAACGTCAGATGGTCGTTTTATATCGGAAAGAAAGACATTTTTCCTCCCATACAAATCTCCATACTTTCTAGCTAAACCAATACCGAGTTGACCTAATCCTCCCGTAATGAGAACTCGATGTGTCTCCCGATCATCGTATGTAACGGAAGGAGAACTATTCGTGTATGTTCGATGAAGGACGGGAAGAATATTGGAAGATTTTCTAACTAAACGCAACATATCTTGGTGAGGGGAAATCAACAAATCAATTAATTTACTAATAAAATGAAAGGGAGAGATGTCGATAGGAGAAATAAGGAGAAAGTGTTAGAGGAAGTTCTGCAATGGAAAATTATATTGAAATTCGAACAATAGATTTTACGGGTAGAAGAACCTCCTATTAGTTAAAATTATCAATGACGTCAGATCTTTATGAACTTACATAATAGGTGATAATCATATTTGATTATATCAAAAATTATGGTAAGATCGATTGAATTTAGTGGTAGTAAAGAAAGTCTTCCCGATGTTTCGGAAGGAAGGAGATGATTCGCCCGAACAGCAAACACATACATTTGAAACAGTAGATGTAAATTGAAGCAAGTCAAACTGAATGGAAAAATTGAATCCTTATCTCATTCTATAGATAACAAATTTCATTTAGATCAAATTTTTCTTTTTTTGTGTCGTTGGGCACACGAACACACACACACAGATCTAGATATTTATATATTTATATGTACACAATATTATTCCTGCTCGATAGACGAATTTCTGAAAAAAATATTTAGTGCGGCCGATCATGTTAAGCGTAAGAGACACGAAACTCATTAGGACATTACAAATACAACCGGAGAGATTAGAAAATAATGTAACGAATGAAAGTTATGACGCATCGCCACCCCTTAGACAATTTCGTAATGTTCAACAGTTATCAGCAGGCGCATTAAGCGAAGTGTTTTGTTCGTACGACACAGTGAAAAGAAAATTTCTCGTACTCAAAGTGATATGTAAACAGCATCTGATCGATCGATTTTGTTTAGTCAATTCACGTCGAGCGCCGTTCGCTGAACGAGATATTCTTCGACAATGCGACCATCCCTTCATTACTCGTCTTCTTTTTACTACTCAAGATAGTTGTTCCTTGTATTTCGGCTTAGAGTTGGTTTCCAACGGAGATTTGAGGCAGAAAATGTGCGAAAGATATGAGAGTAATCGATGGAAAATCTTCACGGAAAACGAATGTCGTTATTATGCAGCACAATTAATCGTAGCAATTGCTTATCTTCATTCGAAAGGCATAATTCATCGAGATATAAAACCGGAAAATATTCTCCTAACCAAATTTAATAAGATAAAACTTTGTGGTTTCTCATTTGCTAAGCGATTGGATTATACGGAATTAACTCATTCGATTTCTGGTACTCCTCAATATATGGCACCGGAAGTGGCATTAGCCTCCTGCAACAATTCTTGTTACGGTTATTCGTGTGATTGGTGGACATTGGGTCTTATTCTGTTTGAACTCATTTCCCCAAATCTTGCTTTCCCTAACGGAATTTCTGTTTATAAAAAATTCGATAAAATTCTCGATTCCATACTTCGTTATCAATATTCCATTCGTTTCCATCCAAATATGTCGAGAGCAATGAAATGTGTTTTAGTCGGTTTGGCTCAACCCAGTCCCACCAGACGACTGGGATGTTACGGGGGTCAAAGCTTATTAAGAAACATGTGCTGGTTAAGGAGAATCGACTTTCAGTCGATAACCAGCAATGATTATGATACAAGTAAACCTGATGACCTAAACGATCTTTTATCTTCAAAACATAGTAATCAAAATTCATGTCCGCCCACTTTATATCCGAATTATTTTAATGGATTTTAAAGTAAACAAAAACAGTTTAAAATTTAACCAACACCATGTTCAGTTTTATTCCTTTTCTACCAAGATTTATAAATGATTAATTCCCTTTAAATTCTAAACAATATTTCCTTCAAGAAAAAATAAATGAATGTAAATGAAATTCACTTCTTCGACAATCAATTAAAAACGTTAATTTTATGACACGAGTTAATTGTAAATATTTAACTAATCGACCATTCATTTCCTTCTACGAATTGATAGATTAATGTACTGGTACAAACTACAACGAAATCTCAAATGTTATTCTTTTTGAAAATTGTGAGTAAGGGGTAAGAGAACAATCAGCTATTTTTATTAATCAACAAATGAAACTTTCATTTACTTTCAATCCAATTGAATGAAGTTCTTGGATCTACTAGAATATTTATTTACTTGTGCTGTCATTTGTTAGAGTAACAATATTTATATTTATTGTTAATCATAAGAGATCTCATCATATCATAATCAAAATATCAATCTATCAAAGATATAAATGCATTTTATATGCATTAAGTCCACCAAACGGTCGATCTATCAAATGTCCGTCTCCTGAATAGCCCCGTCCACCAAATGTCGGTTGTCCAATTTTCTTGCTAGATCAACTTCATCTTCTTCCCTCAAATAATATCATTAATATCCAAATTTTCCAAATCAATATTTTCTGAAATTTTAAATATAGATTATACTCATTTGCATTAAATAACATATTTTTCTCTAGAATCTATGTATTCTTTATGTTACATGCACTTAAAGACGTGCACAGATTGCACTATAGAATCGACAAAGTATTACTCGTAAGTATCTCTAAAATTGATAAAACTCATCAGGTTGGTGGTGATTTTCAACCGAAATTTAGAATATAATTAAAATTAAAAAGTTGAACTGGTATTATAAGAAACTTATTTTTGACAAATGCTAAATAATTTTATAATTTGATTTTGTAATTTTAAATTTTTAATGCAAAGTGCAAAAAAATTTAAATAATAGTTTCGAAAGATACAAAAGAGAGAAAATTGAATCGTTGTGCACAATTGCATTGTTAATGCACGAAATAATTAATTTTATTCGAATCTTTTTTCACCATTTTAAGGAGCTGGACCAAAGCCATTTTATGATATGTAACATTATCAGAAATATTTAATTAGACAGACTGTACGATTAATATTGTAAGATTCTATTGAATATTTGCGTATGATATTGTTCTTTGTCGTTGGACTTAATAAGTAGAGACATTAGCTTACAGACATCATGATTATTCAAATAATATTCATTGATATGTAGAGAACGTGTAGTAAAATATTAGAAGATTTATAAACGCAATTTATTTTTTTTTTTTTTTCTTTTTTTTTTTATTTATAGCAAATCCCCGCGGGGTAAATTAAAAAGAAAAAAAGATAACTCCTTAAAGGAGTTATTTAAGATTAGGTTCCTGCCCGTTACAATAAAATGCTTGAGTGCTTCAGGAACGTGATAAGACAAATCAAAATTAGATGT